>JAIUZE010075100.1:0-40758 GCA_022085475.1 Heliosperma pusillum | reverse complement strand
TCGTTTATCGTATCATTTTACGTAGTGACTTATAATATTAATGTTTTGAATATATGAGTTTTTATTCGCTTGTATCACATGTTTTGTGACGGTTTTTGGTATGTTCCACTTTGAGTCGGTTTTTACAAATGTTACGGTTTGAGCACTATTTTGTCTTGTGCTTTGTACTCTCATTCCCTTGGCTACCTTCCCGTTCGTAAGGCTGGAATGTCGGAACGGAGAGGTATCCTACTGCTTAAATGCATGTGTTAGTGGCATACGACGACGTTGTTGGGAGTTGAACGCATTGCGTTGATCGACCCGGCCGTCAAATGTTGTGTACTTGCGAGGTGGTGTTATTTGCATGTAGCGTACCGCTTGTTATGAGGCTTGTGCTCTTTTCCGCCTCTTTCGTGAATTGATCTACCGAATTTGGGGTACTCGGCGTCTATTTGATTGACCGAGGCTTGGATGCGAAACGTCATCGCATGTCGAAATCGGAAAAATGTGATTCCAGATCTGGCCAGGTTTAGATTAGGAGCCGTTTAATTATCGTTCCTACCAGGAGGAAATTAGTCTACAGATACGAAATGGATTGAATCGTGTATGCGTTCAGGGAAGGTTTTACTCCCGTGGATGCCCATAATCATACTTGCCATGTACACGATGCTAGTGCGTTTCATTTACCGTGAGAGATTGTCGTCTTTGAGTCGTCGTTCTTTGAATGCGTGATTTCATGATATTTTTAATGGCAGTTGCATGATTGGACACCGTCATTGTCTTGGTTCGTGAATGGATGATAATATGTTGGATTTACTGTGATCATCGCATGATTTGGCTTGGTTTGTCTGTCGAGTCTCAATCTTATCAACCTTATACCGCTAACGGTGAGATGCAAGCCCTAGTGAGCGTATTTGGTTGCCTAAGAGTGTCTTTCCCGAGTCTTTGAATAACATGATGGTTACGGAATTGAGTTCCATATGATCTTATCATTATTTATCGTATCGCCTATCTATTCTTATTGTAACTCACATGGATATCTATATATGCATGATTTAACTTTTGTATTTCCTTCTATGTACGTTTGATGTGATATGGCTGGGAGAACCCGGAGTTACTCCCCACTGACTGTGGCGTTCATGTTTTTCATGAATGAACAGGTTGCGTGCATTGGATGACTTTTTGCTTTGACCATTTTGGGTTCGGGTGTGAGCTAGCGGGCGTTGTCCCTGGAAGTTTCACCTCTAGACGATATTAGCTAGTTTTGTTAAACACTTGTTCTTTGCTAACATTTTAAGAGACCCCGTCTCTTTGTTGTATTTCCGTATTTAGTTTGTAACATTTTGACACTCCTCGTGTTATATATCTTGCATGTTTAAAGGTTTTTTTTATACCGTATTTCCGCATATCATTTCACATGCTTGTAAGTTTTTATTTCCGCATTCGCGAGGGTTGTCACATAGACTCTCTAGGATCTTTGCTAGACTCCAAATCTGACTCCGTCTCTGACTCAAATTCACTGTCTCCTGGTTCTCCTTTGAAAATCTCTCCCTCTCCCGAAGTGACCTAGAATACCTTCCCTTGATTGTTAGTCCACTTGATCGATTTTCTCCATCCTTTCGGCTGACTTGAGCCAGCGTCGGGATTCCCTCCTTTCATGAAATTTTTAAGAGGAAAGCCTCGGAATCTGAGTAGCGAGCATCCAATCACACTGTAGGGTTGAAATGATCATCCTGAACTATCATGCTAATGATCTCATCTTGTGCGGCTCTGACGAATCGATCCTCTCCAAACAAAAGACTGACGACTTGTTCGTCTAAACAAGGTGTTTGACAAGTTTTTGCGGTAGGAACCGTTTCTGAGAAATAAAGTAGCAATCGTGGAAGACCTCGATTCCAGCTAATTGTATTCCCCTATAATGCCATGGTTCGGGGAATCCATGAAAGTATTCTTGACTCCCCTCCCTAACAAAGTTTCCATTCAGAGTAGGCATATAAGGTTGCATCTGGATTCCTTTACTTTTGCGATTTTGGACTTGAGTAAGCATTTCCATAGTTTCCTTGTTTGTAGGTTTGTACCCTAATCCTAATGGTATCTTTCCGAAATTTCCCTCTTTGTAAGGTGCAAAGGTGCTTTTCCTAGTGGGGTTCAATGGCATCCCTGGGAAGTATCCCTGGGATTTGAGTACGTGGTTGACCACTAAGTTGGAATGTGGGTGGAAGTATAGAGGTGCCAGTTTACTTTCTATGAGATTTATGCTCTGAAATTGTCCAAGTTCATATACTGGATCTGTGACGACTTGGTTGTTGGACATCTTCTCTATTACGGCCTTCATATGTGACGAAATGATCGTCACTACTTTATCATCTAGAGAAATCTTAGTCTTCTGGTGTAGGGTGGATGTTACTTCTTTGAAAGCATGAATCCAAGGTTTCCCCAGAAGTTTATTAAAGGATGCTTCGATGTCCACAATTTGGAAGTTGACCTTTCGCTCAATTGGCCCAGTAGCGATAGTGAGGTTGACTAGACCTACTACCTTACGTCATGTTCCATCATATGCTCGAACACCTTGGTTGGTAGGAGCCCAATCTGATTCTTCCATGCCAAACTTAATTACATGTTGTTTTTAGTGGTATGACATTGACTGCAGAAAGGTAGTAGCGATAGTGAGGTACGTTCTTCTTTAGGCATGTTATTGTGATGTATAGGACGAGATTGTGATTGGCACCGAAAAGTTGTAAATCCTCATCTAAGAAAGTAACAGGGTTACTTAGCTTAACCAAGTCTTGGAGGACCAAGTTGACTACGTCGTCAGGTGTAGAGTCATGCGCTACATTTAGTTTTGCCTATGCTTATAATAAAGCTTGTCGTTGGGAACATAAACTCGCTATTAACTGCCAGACTGAAAGATAAGCCTTTGTCTTCTGCAGTTGTTTAAATAGATGGTCAGTAGATGTATCTTCGCCATCATTTGGGCTGACGACGTTGGTGTTAGTAACTGGAGCATTAGTGGTAGGACCATTCTGGGAGACACCTTGATAGGGACGCCCTGATCGAGTAAGGTAGTCTATGTCTTGATATTCACTAGCCCCGATTATATCTTCACCATCTTGGGTTTGATGAGGTTTTGTGAGGTATTCAATTTAGGGCTGAGCAAAAAATCCGATTATCCAAACCGAACCGATATCTGATCCGAATCCGATCCGAATTTTTGGATACCCGATCCTAAAGTTAAGTTTGGACCGGATATCCGATCCGAAATATTTGGTTTTGGTTTGGATATGGATATTAGAACTAAAATATTTGGATATCCGATCCGATCCGAAACTATAATTGTCTAGTATAATTTCGAGAAAATACAATGTTATTTCATAAAACAACTTATAAAAGTTCAAATTATAAGAGAAATATGTAAGAAGTATTTAAATTTTATGTCGAGAACATTAAAGTAAGAATACTAAAGAAAATCATCGTGTAAAACGATGAATATGATCGTGTTTCAAACTTAATTTTAATGTAAATTCCAAAATATGGATATCCGGTGGATATCCGTATCCGATCCGATTATTTTGGATATCCGAACACTGGATATCCGATACATTTGGTTTGGATATTGGATATCTAAATTTAGGAATTCTAATTTGGATATCCGATCCGAACTAGCACTTTGGACCGGATATCCGATCCGCGCTCTGCCCTAGTATTCATCCTCGTTGCATCGGCCCATATCCCGTTGACGGTATTGAGTTCTCTTAGTCTAATGATATCGGATTCTAAAGCGATTATTCGTTCGACTAGATCACCACATAAGGGGATCACCTCTTGCATTGTAGACTCTTGAGATAGAATTGGAGTTTGGGGTATGCTTTCTTGGGACGTGGCGCCCGGAATGCGTAGAGATGCTACAGAGGTTCCAAGTTCTGAAACTTGTCTACTTACACTCTTAGCCCATGCGATGAAGTCATCGATCGTACGAGAAATGGTGGAATATTTTTCTAACATGTGAATCTCATCTTCGATTGGGGAAATGAGGTGTGAGCAATCCAAGGTGGATTCTGCATCTGTAATCATTAGAATTACAAGAGGATTCTGAGTATTGTTAGGCTTACCTCCAGGAGGTATCGGTAGACGACCATATTCAATCATATCTTGAAGGGCGTGCTTCAATTTGAAGCATTTCTCGGTATCATGCCCTTTGCCCCTATGATATTCGCAGTAGGCGTTCTCATCCCAGAATCTAGTTTTCTTTTCCGGATCAGGCGTAGGTCCTATGGGTTGGAGCTTGCCTTGTTGTGTCAATCTTTTCAAGGCATTGGAATATGTATCACCGATGCTTGTGAACTTCCTTTGTGGGTTGTTCTTTTTGGATGGTTCAACAAGATTGACTTCATCGGTTTTGTTAGTAGGGCCATAAGAACGACTTGTTGTGCCTTGATATCAGCGACCTATAATTTTGAACAAGAGCCCCTTTCGGATGTCGTCTTCAATTCTGGTTCCTAGCACAGTTAAATCTTTGAAAGACTTTATGTTTAGATACCTAAGATGGTTTGCATAAATAGGTCTTAAGTTGTCCACGAACGTTTCCATAAGAGTGGCTTCATCTGGACGTTCAACCAGTTGTGTGTTAGTCTTCCTCCACCTACTTATGAAGTCGGTGAAACCTTCTTTCCCATTTTGGCTAAGAACCTCTAGAGTACGCATATTGACTTGGATTTTAGCATTGTTTGCGCACTGTTTGGCGAAATCGATTGCGGCATCATCCCAAGTTGCAATTTTCTTGTGTTCTAGAGAATAGAACCACTGCTTATGAATGGTGTCGAGAGAAGAAGGAAAGATCATGAGGAAAATCTCAGGTTTGATGCATTTGATAGTGATCGTGCTTGTCGCGAGCCCGATACAAAGATAAATTACCCAGACTAGGCTAATAACAAATTAATGTAATTAGGGAAGTAGGGGTCGATCCTCAGGGAGATGGAGTTTCCTATAGAATGTGAACAATTTGGTCTTATCTAAAGAATATCTGGGTTTTGGGATTTTGATATCTAAACTAATATAAAGCATAAATGAAAACAAAATAAAAACAAATGAAAACAATAAAGCAAGTAATGAAAAGCATCTAGGGAAGTAGGTTCACACATGTAGATTGACATATTGATGAAATTGGATTTGGAACATGCAAATAATTCATTGTGAGTTCGTAAGAATGATGTGTTCATTACAATCATAGATAAGATGGTCTAGGAGGCTTTTTAGGCGATTTACTAGGTCTTAATCCACCATGTCATGCTTTGTCTATTCAATTCTCGTATGTCTACCTTGGAAAAGAATTCCATTTTAGTCGATGATTTCCGGCCAGAAATTGTTAACTATCATTACAATCCAAACATGCATAGACACAACGTTTTAAAGGCACAATTTCTTTATCCAATTAACATCTTTTAATCAATCTAACATGGCTACCCTACACCCTAGAAGGGTGACTACTTACTCATGATAAAGTTTAAATCTTAAATGATATTAACAATGAAAACTAGGATTAACATGTTTATTTGACTCTTTATATGGCGATAATAACGACGCTAATTGATAATCTAAGAAATGAAATTGCAATTATAACGATACTAAATGAATCCAAGATAATATGTAAAGAGAATAACAATCAAATGGAAAACAATAAAGGACTTTAAACAAGGGATAAAACAGAAATACCTATATGACGATCAATGACGATAACGATAACAATAATAGAAAATCCTTGCACATAATAAACGATCCACCAATTACAACGCTTGAACCACACAAAGGAGATTACAAGGATGAAATTCTTATTAATCTAAGCTAATATTTTGATGTGAAATGGACAGAAATAAACTAAGAACTAAAGACAAAAGAAGAAAATGATCTAAACTAGAAAGACTAAACTAAAGAGAAAATGTAAGAAGAGAAGAGATGTTGTGTGTAGGATGGATGAGTTGATATGATATGAAGGGCTAGAGCATCTATTTATAGTATTAGGGTTTCGTGGAGAAGAGGTCGGGCATTAAACACATAGGACAAAAATAGGAAGAAGAAGCCGTCATGCTCGGATCAGCACACTTACCCGATCGGGTACACACTTACCCGATCGGGTATGTGGTCTTCTGGAAGCTCTTGACTAACGTTTCATCTTTCTTTGCTTTGACTTGACTTCCAACATCCCCCTTGCCCTCTTGAGTCGGGTTTGTTGATAGGGTTTGATGTAAAGCGATGAATTCTTCCGCCTAAATGATTGATCTTCCGACAACTACGAAACTGTCTTTGCTTCTTCTCTCTTTCGAATTAGTGAATCTTCTTGAAATGCCTTTCACTTGGTCAAGCTTGCTTCTTCGAATCGTCGGGTTCTAGGCAAATGCTCGGAAATATAGAAAAATGGCGTAGAAACGTCACTTTTCCTACACACTACAAGAATTTGTAAGTTAAATGTACCGACTGATTATACCGACGGCTCTAAAAATCGATCGGTAAACTAAACTACCGACCGAGATCAGACGGTAAAATATAAGTGGACGCTAAATTACCGACTGAATTACACACGGTCGGTAATATTGCGGATACGGTCGGCAATTATTAAACTTACCGACCGAAGGGTAAAATTACTGACCGTTATTATCTTATATAGTAACTTAACCACACTCCCACTCACATAGTCATATCCTTTGTATTTATGTGCCAAAAGCTAACCTCCTAAACCAAAAACTCAAACCCTCCGACGATCTCGCGACTCACCTCAACGTCTCACGCCACCTCACCACGCTATAGCCTAGCCGGCCGCCGCTGCGCAGTTTCCCTTGCCGCCCGAGCTACCCACCTTCAGTCCAACCTATTCGTCTTTCTTCTCTCTTTGCTTTCAAAAATGAAGGTATAATTCCAATCTGGTATTGTTTGTTGTTTAAATTACTTCTTTTATAGTTATTACAATCAATTTTATGTATTATTGGTTAGCTATTGCCATTACATTGTAAGATTCAAAGTGTGGTAAGTTAGGGTTTGCTGAAATTGGGGCTTTTTGAGGAATTCGAAAAGTATGAATATTGTTAATTCAATTTCTAGTCTCAATATAAGATCTTGTGTTTTTTGCTAATTTTTTGTTCCATTGTATTAAATTAGTAACTTTTCATGACAAGAGTTTTTTGTTAGTAACTACTGTGATGAAGGAACACTAAAACGTGAACTAAAGGATGATAATTGTTCGATTCGTGTTTGTTATCTCTTAAATGATGCTTCTCATCTCTTAATTGACTTGTTATTGGGGAAATTTGTGCTTGTTATCTCTGGTGAAGATGGAACCCAATCTTACATACCCTGCTGATTAGCTCCTTCATCTTCGTGGTTTTCGTTACATGTGCTAAGTTCATGCTGCTATTTAGTGCTAGACATTTTGAAAGGGCGGTTATATATCCACTTATGATACTTCATGTGATTGACATAATGGACAAGTGCTAAATGTATGTAATCTCAGAAGAAATATTTGATGTTTTAACTTTATTGCAATCTCAAGGCGGAGTGTTTGAGAATATGTTTTGATTAAAATGCAAAGAAAGGTGTAATGGCGTCTTACCCAAGATCAAGTGTAAATGTTTTTTGGTTTTTACAGGTTGGCAAGAAGTTATCTAAACCACTGCGCTGGCAAATTGAGCTTACGCAGGCTGCTATAGAGTTGATTGCTGTATGATTTGAAGCAATGCTAGTAATGTGTGCTTCATAACAATTGTATGTGATTTAGGACAGTTTTATTAATTGGTAGGTACTAAATATGTTTCCATAAACTGTCTTGCTTTTGATGTGGCTGTACAAATGTAAATGTAAATTTACTAAGGCAACCATCACGAAAAAGGCTTAATGCTTGTTGGATTTTGTATCTCTGTATGTTGATGTGCAGGCAGGGGTCCAAGACAAGCTGAGATATTACTAATTCATTGAAGGGTAGGTCACCATTCAATATCATTATTGATTAGCAAATTGTGCCGATGAGATGTGTTGTACCTTTTGACAACCATTTTCTTCTCTTACTCCTTGTTGTAGATAGGTTTACTAACGTAAGAACTTTGTAAAATTTGGTTATACTAATTATTTTTCCATATTACTTCTCATTGAAGATAAAGGTTGGGCTAGAAGCTACTACAAGCTCGAGAAGAGATCAATGAAATTGAGGCATCGTCAAGTCAATCAGTGCCGAAGTTACATGACTTAGATTATATGTGACTTATATCGTTGTAGAGCAATGTTCAGGTGTATAATATTTAATTTATAGATTTTAGAGTATTATATTTTAAATATGTTCGATTGGAGAGTGTAAATCTATATTTGGAGTATTTTATATAAAAATCATTTGTTTCGTATGACCTTGTGTGCATAAGCATGAATGAAATTATGGAACATTTAATTGTGTTCATCAATGGAAATTATGGAAGGAATTGAAGGCTTAATTAATGGGATAGAAGTCAAAGAAGCAAGTGGCAGACATAAAATCAAAGGAAGCATAGGGAATAAATAGTCTAGAAATTAGCTAGAGTTCGACTGAAAAGCCATATTACCGACCGAAATTTCGGTAGGTAAATTACCGACCGAAAAAATCAGTCGGTAAAACAAATTTACCAACCATTATTACCGACCGATTTTTACGACCGAAAAATGTCTAATATCAGTCGGTAATTGATTTTACCGACCGATTTTACGCATTACCGACCATTTTTTTCGGACGGTATTTAACAGTATATTCCCTTGTAGTAGTACAAAACAGGTTAGAACACAGGAATTCGCCTAGAAGACGATATTAGCTCATAAAGTGGCTTAACAAAGCACAAATGTCATACAAAACCGAGCTAAATTGGGGGTTAAAACCATACAAATATTCATTTATCAAACTCCCCCGTGCTAAACCTTTGCTTGTCCTCAAGCAAACATAGCAAACAATACCAGGACAAGATTGCAAGCATTGGCTACTACACCATCAAGAAACAAATCTCAACGTAAAACTTTGAAAACGTAATGAATATTAACCCAAAAGCAACGTGGGCAAGAATGATACATAAATATGGCTGAGATTTACATAACGGCGTAGCGCAAAGAATTTCACTACAGAATTTCGGCTCTTGCATGATCTTTTGACAAATGGACTCTCACGGTACACTCGAACACTCATTGTATGTAAAAGGTGATTTCTTTATGTGTAAATGTTTTGAGACACTCACCTATCTACGACTTATGAAAATGTGTCCGCAGTCTAATATGGTAAACAATTCAAAACACAAGTCAAAGATCACAATGCACACAGAAAAGAAGCCGAAAAATAAGAAGAAGGCTTTGGGAAATGGGTGAAAGGTGGACAAATAGTTATTGGTCATGTGAAGGTTAGAATGAGCTAGCAACTGACCAATGATAAATGAATACTCAATCCAAACCTTCGATTAATTCCCAAAAGACGGATAACGAGGCCAAAAGAAACAAATTGGCTTATTACACACGAAACACAAGGGTAAACTCCTTCTAATCATTGAATTGACATTTTGAGGAGATACTCACAACTTCTTCTTTTTTTTATTTCTTTTTCGATTTCTCTTTTTTTTCTTTTCTTTTTCTATTTCATTCATTTTTTTTCTTTTCTGAACATAACATCACTTCTTGTACATTTTCGTTCTCCCAAATTCACTTTGTCATATAAGAACAAATCTTCTCAAAAGAGCACCCACACACCATAGTCTAGCTACTAGCTCAAAAGGTAGGCAGTTTTTATGTGTAGCTATTATTTTGTGAAGCATTTGTATGAAGGGGCTTATTTTGAGGGGCAAATTAAAGTGAAAAAGGCTTCAAATCATAGTGAATCATGAATGCAATGCTTATAGAAATGAAATGAGAACCATACTTATGCGTTTTGACATGACACATATCACAAGGAGAACTACACACACCTAAATGAGACTGGGTATGGATGTACCAGTCTAAGGAGGTTCTACCTTACAATATATGTAGCTTGCCAAATGTCAAGATCAAGCGTACTCATCTATAGATTCATTACATGCCTACTGTGTACAAGACATCCCCATGTATGCATAATTCAATGAATATTGAAGCATTATCTTTTGAAAGCTCTAAGTTTGGGAAATGTAACATGACAGCATAGTAAACAAGCAAGCAAAGCATGAAAAGCATTCAATTGTGTTCAGAAATTTTTAAATTTTCTCAAAAATCTTCTTTTTCTTTTATTCAAAATTTGAAAAATGATAAACTAAAATGCAAAATGGGAAAATGCAATCCCTCCCCCAAGCTAAACATCACATTGTCCTCAATGTGAGCACAAAGAAAAAATATGCAATGAGATGCTTAATGGGGAAAAGGAAAAATGAAAGAAGAGTGAAGCTTACTAGTCAGCGCGGACTCCCCCAAGCTAGTCTTTTGGACTTGACAAGGAAGGTCTTTATAGATTCTTCAAAAACTCTTTTATCTGCAAAATAAATCCTAACAACGAAAAAGGGAATACAAAAATAAAAATGCAAAAAGAAAAGGAACACGGGTTGCCTCCCGAGAAGCGCAATTTAAATGTCTTGCTAGACTCTTTATTAATGAAAATCATTCTTTGTGCCTTAAAAAACATGTCAATGCCCTTAGAAGTCGATCATATACCTGCGCATGAGCTATACAAAAACATATGTAAGCAATTGACAAGATCTAGGCATGAAATATTGAAGGTAAGAATTGATATATCTTATCATTGTGCGCATGACAAACTTCATAGATGACCACTGAACTGCTCCACTCGTCAGTGAGAGATGGAGTGAAATGTTAAAGATCATGGAACAAACAATTAGTTCCCAAAATATCATTAGTGGACTCTAATTGGGGGTAGGGTGAATCAAAGGATTGGGAATCAAAAATGGGTGGTTGATCCCACTTAATTTCAAGGCTAGGTTCACAAAACCCAGTATCATTATCAAATAAATCTGGAATATCCTTAGCGAAGGGATTTTCAAAGAAATCTGATGACTCAATCGACAACTCTCCATTGGAGTCACAAATGGGCTTAACAACATCCTTGTCTAAAGTCTCGACTACCATATGGTCAATATCAATAATGGGGGTCTCAAAATTGTCAAATGGAACGACATTAGAGTGACTTTCAATAGAAAAGGTTGGACCATCATCATCGTCATCTATTAATTCATATGATTGGGGAGAATTAGACTCACATGAGGGGGCTGAAAAAGCACAGGAGAAAATAGACTCACATGGGGGTGAAAAAGCATAAGGAAAATTGATTGGCTTACATTTTTAAACGTGGGTTCTTCCTTTTGCCCTTTGAGTATTTGAAGTTGAGCCCTGATTTCATTGATTTGCTCTTGGATTCCCAACCGCCGGTGCGTTTCATCCCAAGATTGGGATGCCATAAAGTCCAAGAAAATCCAAAGTTCCTTTCCTCTCTTCTGATAAAAACTTCCAGCACTCAATTGCATAGCCAGGCTACGACACTTAATGAGCATTCCATGAATCACGACATCTCTCATATAGGTCTCATCAAGGGTATACCCAAGAGAGATAATATGGTTAGAATAGCTATAAAATCGGTCGAGATATTCATGGAAAGGCTCATTCTCACATTGTGGAGGTCGGAAATAGATAGTCATTGAGAGAAAATAAAGCAAACCCTTTGAAAGAAAATATTCCTATTACTTGAAAAGAGTCACTACACTACAAGGAAAAGGTGAGAAAAATCTCAAGGAACAAGCGTTCCTCGAGACAAAAGAAAAAAAGAAAAAAACAAGGTAAAACTCTACTAATCACAAATAAACAAAACCGTGCTCCCTGGCAACGGCGCCAAAATTTGATCGTGCATGTCGCAAGTCCGATACAAATATAAATTACCCAGACTAGGCTAACAACAAATAAATGCAGTTAGGGAAGTAAGGGGTCGATCTCGGGGAGACGGGAGATACTTGTGGAAAGATATGATTAGAATTTCAACTTGTATGATTGTCACAATGGTTATTACTAATGCTAGAAAACTGAAACAATAATTAATGACTCGATATAGAAAACAATCTAGGAAAATAGGTTCACACATGTAGATTGACATATTGGAGAAATTGGATTTAAGATATGCAAATAATTCATTGCGAGTTCGTAAGAATGATGTGTTCATTACAATCATAGATCAGATGGTTTAGCAGGCTTTTTAGGCGATTTACTAGGTCTTAATCCACCATGTCATGCTTTGTCTATTCAATTCGCGTATCTCTACCTTGGAAAAGAATTCCATTTTAGTCGATTATTTCCGGTCGGAAATTGTTAACTATCGTTACAATCCAAACATGCATAGACACAACGTTTTAAAGGCACAATTTCTTTTATCCAATTAACATCTTTTAATCAATCTAACATGGCTAGCCTACACCCTAGAAGGTGACTACTTATGCATGATTAACAATGAAAAGGAAACTAAGATTATAAAACTAAGAATTATAAACATGATAAAGGAAATACTAAAAGAAAATGAAACTATAATGTAAAGACGAGAATAAAGATTACCGAAAAAGGATGAGCAAAGATTGAAATGGAATAAGAACTTGAATAGGAAATGCAAACCCGGAAATTAGAATTCCAATTACAAGTAGAACAACTACAATTGAAGAAAGCTTAGAACTAGACTAAACTAAACTAGAGAAAACTAAAACTAAACTAAACTAAGAAAGAAGAAAAAATAATCTAAAGAAAGAAGAGAAGAGATGTTGTGTGAAGAGATTGTGTGAGATGAGATGCTATGATATGAGGGGCTAGAGCATCTATTTATAGTATTAGGGTTTCATGGAGAAGAGGTCGGGCATTAAACACATAGGACAAAAATAGGAAGAAGAAGCCGTCATGCTCGGATCAGCACACTTACCCGATCGGGTACACACTTACCCGATCGGGTATGTGGTCTTCTGGAAGCTCTTGACTAACGTTTCATCTTCCTTTGCTTGACTTGACTTCCAACATCCCCCTTGACTTCTACAATCGGGTTTGTTTATAGGGTTTGATGTAAAGCGATGATTTCTTTCGCCTAACTGATTGATCTTCCGACAACTACGAAACTGTCTTTGCTTCTTCTCTCTTTCGAATTAGTGAACCTTCTTGAAATGCCTTTCACTTGGTCAAGGTTACTTCTTCAAATCGTCGGGTTCTAGGCAAATGATCGGGAATATAGAAAAATGGCGTAGAAACGTCACTTTTCCTACAAAACAGGTTAGAACACAGGAATTCGCCTAGAAGACGATATTAGCTCATAAAGTGACTTAACAAAGCACAAATGACATACAAAACCGAGCTAAATTGGGGGCTAAAACAATACAAATATTCACTTATCATCTATCCGTATTGATAATAAAATTACCGTCTTTCTCGCTTTTCAAACTTTCCGTCTTTCTCAAGGTGAAGTAAATTCATCTTTTATTAACTCTTTGTAGGTGGTGACCTTCAAGATCCTGACAAAGACTATTTCTTAATTGAAGAGGACCTTGACGCGGAGTGAAGACGCATAAAGGTAACGGTGAAGGGTTACTCGATATCATTTACGTGTTTTACGTGTTTTCTATGCTAGAAATCGTATTTAGAATATGATTAGTGAGTTTAGTAATGGTGTTGATGATGGTATATGTTGTTTGTTGAGAGTCGATATGAGAATGGATGATTTATGTTGATAATCGATAATTGATAAATGTTGATCCTTAGGTGAAATGGGATTTTCGTGCAATATGGACCCCAGCCGGCCGACCGGCAGCCGGTCAGCCCACCGGCTGGGGCACTGGCTGTATATTTTGGTTGTTACGTATGATATTATGCATGAAGTTGGTCTCAGCCGGCCGACCGGCAGCCGGTCAGCCGACCGGCTGAGACACCCCTACCTTTTCCTTTGTTTTTTCAATGTTCCCTTGGTCCCAGCCGGGTAGCCGGCAGCCGGTCCCCTTGACCGGCTGGGACACTCTGTATTTCAAAGTTGGATTTCATATGTTGGTTGGCCTTAGCCGAGTGACCGGCTGGCACCTGCTGGTCTTTGTTTGTATTTCTTGTTTACGATTTCATTTATAATAATTTCGATCGTTCGTTTATCGTATAATTTTGCGTAGTGACATATAATATTAATGTTTTGAATACATGATATTTCATTCGCTTGTATCACATGTTTCGTGACGGTTTTTGGTATGTTCCACTTGAGTCGATTTTTACAAATGATACGGTTTGAGCACTATTTTTGTCTTGTGCTTTGCGCTCTCATTTCCTTAGCTACCTCCACGTTCGTAAGGCTGGAATGTCAGAACGGGGATGTATCCTACTGCTTAATTGCATGTGTTAGTGGGTATACGACGACGTTGTTGGGAGGCGAACGCATTGCGTTGATCAACCCGGCCGTCAAATGTTGTGTACTTGCGATGTGGTGTTATTTGCATGTAGCGTACCACTTGTTATGTGGCTCGAGCTCTTTTCCGCCTCTTTCGTGAATTATTCTACCGAATTTGGGGTACTCGGCGTCATTTGATTGACCGAGTCTTGGATGCGAAACGTTATCGCATGTCGAACTAGAAAATGCGATTCCGAGATTCTGGCCAGATTTAGACTAGGACCGGGTATTTATATCGTCGTCCTACCAGAGGAAATTAGTCTACATATACGAAATGTGATCGTGTATGCGTTCCGGGAAATGTTTATCTCGTGGATGCCTTTTAATCATACTTGCCATGTACACGGTGCTAGTGCGTTTCATTTACCGTGAGAGATGTCGTCTTTGTGTCGTTGTGTTTGGATGCGTGATTACATGATTGATTATTCATGTCATTGCATGACTTGGCATGGTTTGTTTGACGAGTCTCAATCTTATCAAACTTATACCGCTAACGGTGAGATGTAAGCCCTAGTGAGCGTATTCGGTTGCCTAAGAGTGTCTTCCCCGAGTCTTTGTATAACATGATGGATTCGGACTTGTAACTCTTATGCTCTTATTATGATATATCGAATTGCCTACCTATCCTTATCGTATTTCATATGTATATCTATATATGCATGCTTCTACTTTTGTATTCCCTTTGATGTACGTTTAATGTGATATGGCTGGGAGAACCCGGAGTTACTCCCCACTGACTGTGGCGTTCATGTTTTTCATGGATGAACAGGTTGCTTGATTTGGATGGCTTTTTGCTTATGCTATTTTGGGTTCGGGTGTGAGCTAGCGGGCGTTGTCTCTGGAAGATTCACCTCTAGTCGTTAATTAGCTAGTTTGCTAATCACTTTGACATTGTTAACCTTTTGAGAGACTACGTCTCTTATCTTATAGTATTTTGTATTCGGTTTGTAATTTGACACTCCTCGTATACTTATCTTGCATGTATATAGGTTTTTAAAATACTGTATTTCCGCTTATTATATCACATGCTTGTATGTTTTATTTCCGCATTCGCGAGGGTTGTCACACTAATGACTGTCAAAACGACTATATCGGCACGTAGATGACGACCAAGGGGTAGACACAAGTGTTTGAGCTATCACTTGACGACAAACTTACGAATTGTCATAAATCGTTCCGCTTACCAAACATGCGGTCCAATCATCACTGGGTGGTTGGCAGAAGGTGCAGATTTGAGGTATCTACAGAGCCCCCACTTTGACTAAAGCTTGGACAAGGCAAAAGTCAAAGTATAGCCATCAGGTCAATCGAAGATTACAACCTGACGACTATGGCGACGCGAGGCGGTTCAAGGGGTCTGAACCAAGGACCTGTCGTTGAGAACACTTTAATGTTTGTCAACTGTCGGGGAGGGTCGTTTAAAGTCGGTTAGACTACGTATGAAAGCTCGGCAGCCATAAGAAGGAGTCATACTTTAGAATCTTCTTATGCGGTTGCGATGTGAGGCTCGCCACCCGTTGCATTGTGCACGTAGTGAGGCTTGCCAGCCTTTGAGTAAGGCTGCGTAACGAAGCTCGCCAGCCGTAGAAAGAGCGGGTGATGAAGATCTTCCTGTCGTTAAATGGCCGTGTGGTAAGGATCTTCCTGCCGTTGAAAGGGCGCGTGATGAGGATCTTCATGTCGCTGAAAGGGCGTGTGATGAGGATCTTCATGTCGCTGAAAGAGCGCGCGCGTGATGAAGCTCGCCAGCCGCCGGGGATGAGGTGCGTAATGAGGCTCGCCAGCCGCTGAGGATAATGTCATGTGTGAGAATCGGCATGTCTCTGTCTTCAGGTGAACTCTCGTTAAGGAAAAGGCGCGTGGTTAAGCTCGCCAGATGCTGAAAAAGGTGAGTACTGAGGCTCGCCAGCCGTTTTAAGGGCAGGTTGTGAAAATCTTCTTGCGTCTGTCTTCAGGCGAACTCTAGTTGGAATAGAGCGTACGCAAGAATCTGTCTGTGTTTGTCTTTAGGCGGACTCTTGCTGGGAGAAATACATGTTGAAGTAGAATTCTGCTGCGGAAAGGGTGTACGTAATGAGACTCGCCAGCCGTTGAGTGAGCGCATGATGAAGCTCGCCAGCCGTTGTATGTGAGAATCTTCCCGCCGTTGAAGGGGCATGTTGTGAGAATCTTCCTGCGTCTGTCTTCAGGCAAACTCTCGTTGGAGAAAGATATATTTGAATAGGATTTGGGCCTACGAGCAACAAATTTGTAATAACCAAACTCCTAAGTAGAGCTTTGATGGGGCAAGGACGCAACAAGAGCTACAACTCCATTGGGGGTTGCTCAAAACCGCTTGAAGAATTGCTTGAATTCGCCGAGGATTGATTGACGTTGCTGAATTCGCCGATGATTGCTTGATGTTGCTGAAATCGCTTGAAGTTGCTTGACATGCTGAAACCGCTGAGGATTGGTTGACGTGCTGAACCGCTTGAGGTTTCTTCACGTGCTGAAATCGCTGAGGGTGCTTGACGTGCTAAAACCGCTAAGGATGCTTGACGTGTTGAAACCGCTGAGGATGGCTTGAAGTTGCTGAAATCGCTTGAGGTTACTTGACGTGCTGAAACCGCTGGGGATTGCTTGAAATGACTAGCGGTGAGGGACATAAGATCCAGGGTTTCTTCTTACGATCTCTGTAAGAGATCGCGGTGGCAGGCGTCAAGCCCCCAGCTTACCTCGAGGTGCTGAAGTACAATTTTCCAATTTTGGCTATTGCAAAGGAATGTAGGTGGCACTGTCTCGGCATGTAGCGTTATGGAGTGTGGCAAATTGGCTGAGGGCTACAGCCCTTGAGACACTCATAGGTGGTCGGGTTTGACAGGTATGAACCTCTCGTTTCTTGTTCATTTTTTTGTATTTTGAAGAGAGGTGATTTGAAATGTGGCACTTTTTTGCAGAGAGCCTGGGAGCACGAGATGGCATAGTCCCGGGAGGAGATAACTTTTTTGTTGAACGAGCTAGACGGCTGGGACATAGAGATTGTCGCTCTCGAGATTATAGAAGAGCTTGGTTATGAGGATTAGTTTGTCTTGTTTTGTTTGTAGATTTTGGATATTTTGGATATTTTGGCTTATTTTTGCACATTTTGGATTTTGTGTCGGGCAAGAGCCCACAGTTTTGGATTTTGGACTTTGTTTTGGATTGTGAATTCAGATTTGTTTGCGGGATTTGCCTTTCGCTTTGTCTTTGGCTTGGGTTTTGGATTGTGCTTTTGGATTGTGCTTTTGCTTTGGCTTTGGTTGGGCGAGAACCCTTAGTTTCTGAGTTCTGGTTTCGGGCGAGATCCCCCAGATTTTGAATTTTGACTCTATCTTGGGCGAGTGCCCCCAGTTTGATGTACATGTCTCTTCTGGTTGTATTTGATGGCCTGAGTGTTTTCTATACCTGCAAGTTAATCTGAAAACAAAACAGGTTTGGTAGACGACGATTTTGCCGTCATGCTGCCGAAAATCACATCACATAGAAATCACACCAATTACATGTTTGCACGTTGGTGGCCTAAACTGATGGAAAACGAATGATTTGAAAAATGCGGTTTTGTAGAAGAAATATATATTTGTTTAAAACGTGGAAAGAAAGAGGAGTGAAACGAGTCCCCTGAATAAGTTTGCTCATTTGGCGGCAATGTCGACTTGTGTCTCGAACCCGAAGAGGATTAGGAAATTCAAGGTTGATATCATTGTCTAAGCTGTCTTGGCACATGCTCATGCTCGCTAAGGTGAGAATCTGAGGATTTAGATGACATGGGGATATCTAAATGTCAAAATGCAAGAGCATAGTGACGTTCAATCTTAATTGGCTAGAGGCCGGTTTTATTTCGTGTCGCATGAGCGGCACGTGGGCTACGCGAGGCGCGTTACTTTGTTTGTTCTTGAGAATTTGGATGAGCTCTGCCCTTTTTACAGTAACAAGCTCTACCAATTATGCAAAACTAATACTATAGAAACAAAATACTTATGTGACCGTATAACTTAGTGTACATCTGTTGAATTCTTAGATGCTAAACGAGGGTGATAAGAAATGGAATGGAGTGGGAGGTTCTATGGTGTTAGAAGACACTGGAGATCTATGTTATCTCTCTCACTCACCTAGATGAATGAAAAGATCGTCCCGAAAGGCATGGAGACAATGTAACTGTGAGTCGATTCGTCTGATATTTGTGAAAAGATGACTACTTGAGAGGTTTTGTTTTGTTTTTGGTTTCTGACGGGAGAGATTTCTTGGTTTTGTCTCGTGCATATTTGAAAATGCTCGAGAGTTTTGTTGGACTATTTTCTGATTTGAAGTCGTTGTTGGACTGTTTTTCGGTTTGAAGTCGTCATTGGACTGTTTTTGGTTAGAAATCGTCATTGGATTGTTTTTTTTTTTTTGGTTTTTCGACACTTTGTTGGATTGACTAGATTTGTTTGTAAGATTTGAAATTGTTGGATTGGAATTTTTCTTCTCTCTTATTTTGGATTTGGATTTATTTGACTTTTGTTTGTCTTGTCTCGTGAATTTTTGAATATTTGAGACTTTTGCTTTGTGGTTTTTTGGGATTTGTTTTTTTTTTAATTTCTTAGAGTTTAGGCACGATTGTACTAAAAAGTTGTTTTGATCCTCCGGTGGGGTATCAAAATGTTTGGCATAGGATGCAATTTCTGGTAGTCATAAAAGTGTTGGAGTAAGTATCCTCAACAATAGTGCGATTACATAATTAAATCTCAATAATAAGAACACTAAGGGATGATAGATATTATAGTCAACTGGTCAACATTAATCGGTAACGATTGGCTTGCTAGAGTATGACGTTACTGTCGTATAACGGTGGTGATCAGTTGATCCCTTAAGGTCACACCTATAGGACCATTCCCTTAATTGTAAAGTTAATTAATTGTATATCGATACAGATTAATTAAATCCTTAAAAATGAACAAATTTTTTTTGTAAGTGAAAATTTATGTCTTATTGTAATAAGATAAAATAAGACGCAATTTTTGTAATTAAAATGTTATATTACTAAAATTGATTATTGTTTATGAAACAATTTGAGATAAGAATGATTAGTTGATTATAATTACAAAGGGTTGTAGATTATATCAACTGGACTTAATGTGACTCATTTTATATATGTAATTATGAATTAATATTTATTTTGTTGCATAATGTGAAATGATATTTAATTTGTTAAATATACATTTATTTATCCTAATGACATGTGACATGGTACATGACATACCACATTACAAGTGACAAAATTACAAAGATAAAATGGAGTCCATTTTATATGGGTGTGCCGTTTTTGGGCATGATTTAGGTATATATGATTATTTTTAATTGTTAAAAACATCATCATAATACCTATATGCCTAGACCTTAGCCTAACATTTTGATAAGAACAAAAGTTGAGCATGCTTGGGGCTCCCCAAGACATGCATGCCGGCCTCACCCACCCCCACAACCCTATGAGAATAAGTTCTCATTTTTGTGAATTAAATCATTCTTATCAAATCTCCTTATCTCACTAACATCTCTCATAAAAGAGTTTATGAGTATTTTGTTCTAAAGTCTTAAATCTTCAATACATGATACTATTGTAGTAATATTATCAAGATTAGATTTTCTTTTAAGGTCACTAATGATATTTCTAGTAAAATTATTATTGGTATTAAGGGATAGTCTTGGGTGCAATCAAGAGGAGACTTTCTACTATTGAAACTCGAAGTTCATCCTCAACATATAAGCTCAAGAACAAAGCAGGAAGGAGTCCTATTTTGTGCCCAAATTTGTTATAAGATCAATGTAAGGAAAAGTTTCTTCTTATCTTTGTATTTTTGTTCTGCATGCATAAGATCTTTATAGTTTATGAGTAAACAAATTATATCATGATATTAGAAATGTCTAAAATTTAGTTTATGAAACTAACAAACGGTATCAAGAGCCTTGGTTGTTGCATGCATAATCGATTTTTAGTTTTTTCGAGTTATTGTAACTTAAAGAAAACTAGTAATTTGTGTTTTATAAGATAAAATCACAAAGTTAATTGCATGTCAATATATTCTGGTCGTAATATGATTTTAGGTCATTTTGATGATTTATGGAAATTTATATTGCTCAAATATGATTTTTAGTGTTTTTATTACATTTTAATGAGTAAAATGATGTTTAAAATGCTAAAAGTAGTTAGACTTATCTTATGACCTTAAAACATTTACACAATATCACACTTTCCTTTTACTTACTGTATGTAAAGTTTCGTGTGAAGTGGACTTATTTCGTATGATTTTTATGATTTTTATATGATAAAATGAAATAAATAAAGGTCAAATGGTTAAAAATATTTCCTCTTTGGATATGACTATGAAATTTTAGTATGTTGTCACATGCATATTTTCCTGTTAGACTGGAAAATTTTAGACTAATTTAATTTGTCTAGCATGATTTATGAATTTTTAATGTAAAAATGGCATAAATAGTGACTAATTTAGCAAATATAGCTAAAATAAATTTCATATCATAAGAAAATTGTTCCTGGTTGCATAAATGTCTCAAATTTCAGATCTAAATTTGAAAATTTAATATGATTAATTTTCGCATGCTTTATATATTTTAATTGATAAAACCGATAAAGCGCAACCGATTTTTCTCAAAACCGATTCAAACATTTTAACCATGATTTTTAAAATTATGAGTGTCATGGAAATGTTCCAGAATGTAAAAAAATTTTAAAATTCAAATTTTGAAATTATTGTAATTAAATTTGGATTTATTTGATTAAAAATATGATTTTAAAGTCTAATTATGAGCAACTAAATAACAACAAGTTGAATTATTGTCAAAAATTGAGTAATGACTAATTTTTGAGTCCTAAATCAGTTGGGATAATTAACTTGTACTTGAATATGATTTAAGTATTCTTTGGTGATTTTAAAATGTTATTATCACGCATTTCCGTAAAACCGGGTTATATTCGATATAAACCGTTAAATAGGGCGATTTGCCATTTAACATGAGCATGTTTAGACATATTCTAATGCTGCATTTTTACTTATGAGTATCATATTTTCAATTTATGAATGTCATATTTTGGTTTATGTAATTTGGAATTATGTAATTTTATCTTCGTATGGCCTTAGTTTTAATCGATATTGCCCGAAATGTAAGGGAATATTGATTCGGTTGTAATTTAATGTGATCTCGTATCACTTTTATTGTATTATTTTATTTTACAAATGTATAATAGGAAATTATTGTAATTTTATTATATATTTTGTAACTAATTGTAAAACCGGAGTTTTCCAAATACGGTGCCATTCGAAAAGGAGTTCCGAGAGAGAGACGGTGACCTTGGGAAGCATGCTTATGAAGTTCATGGGACCAAAGGAGTTGGTTTCCGAACTTGTGATAGATTATATGTTTTTCTATTCTAGGAAAGGCCATACTAGGAGTTTTATTTTTATGCTTGAATTTTACTTAATATGTTTGCATGCATTGCCAAATCGCCATAACATGACATGCATATTTCATCGAGTATTCGACCGTGTCAATTAAAATTATCATTAATTCATCGATTTAGTTCACTTAAAAGAGATAGATAATAAATTGTCATGACCTCTCATAATAAATAATTGAGATCAAGCCTTACCAAATGATAGAGCTCATGACTCCCAATTTCGCAAGGAAGTAGGCTCGGCTCACCGGGGTGCTAAACTTGTTACGTTGGGTAAGTGGGGTAATAAAGGTTATTATTTCTAAATTTGGATTGAGCTCAACGGAAGTATTCGCGACCGTAGCCGCATGTGTTCCGGGCTTAAGATAAATATTAATGTAATATTGTCGACCGAGAATTCTGATGTAGAATCGATTAAAGAGTTAATCCACCGAATTATATTAATAAGGGATGAATGGGCTTACCGTGCCCAAATTGATATTAATTTGGATCTCGGAATCATTTATGATAGTTGGGTAGAGGTGTCACTATATGTAACAACCCGAAAAGTACCCGATTTTTCTAGTAAAAATATTTACTAACACTTTTCAGTAGAACTTAAGTTTTTAAAATAGGAATTTTTGTTCCGAGTCTTATTTTGAAATTCCGCGTTCGTATTTGGAATTTTTGAGAGATTTCATGAAAAGACAGTTTTTAGTCATCTTTGACTTTTCTTGACATTTAAGTCGTCTTTGACTTTTCTTGACTTTTTAAAAGTCGTCATTTACTTTTCTTGACTTTTAAGTCGTCCTAAACTTTTCTTGACTTTTAAGTCATCTTCGACTTTTCTCGACTCTTCAGTCAACTTTGACTTCCGTTGACTTTTTCCCGACTCGCCTCATAAGTTGAAGACCGAAATTTTATTTAAAAAAATAATATTTTTGATTTATTTTTATTATGATTTATTATGATTTATCATAATTTAATATAATTATTTTGAATTTATTCGGAATTTAAAGAATAACTTTTCCGGTTTTAACCGAACGTCATTTAACTATTCCCGACTCATCGTAAATCCCGAAACAAAAATCGAAACTCGACTTTGGCATGAGTCACACGCCCATGTCATCGTTTTCCACGCACAATTAGATATTTTAATTATTTTGATTAAACTAATCAAAATATCTAGATATTTATTAACTTTATCGATCAGTTAACGAAAATTACGCAAATCGTTTACAAAACTGATCCGACAGTCACCATACCACACGGTTTTCTAGGCCTCTAATAGGACTAGATATTTGTCTTTCTTTTTATTATAATAACATAATATCTTGATATTTAATTTAATTATCTTAATATCGAATTATATTTAATCGATTACCGTAAAATAATTATTAATCGCGAGTCAATTCCGTAACAATAATTTCAAACCCCGACATCCATCTTTGCCTATATTTACACGGCTCACCCAACCTCCTTACTCACTAACAACTTTTCATTTTTCAACAAATCAAATTAAGATCTAAATATCACTTTCTTCATCGTTCTTCATTTGTTCTTCGTGTTCTTCAATTGTTCTTCATCGTTCTTGAGCAAAACCTTCATAAAATCTTCAGTTCTTAATTAAATCCGTCCTAACTTATATTTCTAGACTCTCCTCTTCGCTCCCCATCTTCACGTACGGTTTTATTTCAATTCCGACAAAATCGTTTTCAACACTTTAATTATGGAAAATCAAGTTTAAGTTCTAATAATGTTTTTCTTGTCATTTCTTATAAGGGAAGATTTTGAAGACGAGTTTGGTGACTCGTATATATTAGGGGAAGATTAGAAGACGGGTTTCTTAGTTTATACTTCTTATTTTGGTGCTAATTGATTTTTCTAGCTAAGGTAACGATTCCGAGTTACTCGACGGATATATGTTACATAGCTTTTGTTTTCTTTAGTTTTTGGTTCATCTTTGGTTTTTGTTCATATTATTATGATTTTATGATTTTTAGTTAGTAACATGATAGGTTGTTAATGTTATTATGTTGTTGGAATTTATAAATATGTTAGGGTTCTTGTTATATTTTTATGATTTCTTCATGATGATGATTTTTGTATGTTGGATGGTTAAATTGGTTGTTAAAATGGTTGTTTGATTTATTTAAACATGTAAGAAACAATTTGGGGTGAATGGTGGTGGTGGCCGGAAATGGGGCTGTGAACCGGACCAAACCAGCCGGTCCAGGCCGGTTTAGACCCGGTCTGGGTTGGTCCATGGTGGGTCCGGGTTTTGGTCTTTGGGTTGTGTCGATGTTTGATTGTTATGTTGTTGTTTTGACGGGTTTTAATTATGTTAAAGCATGCGGAAAATAATTAGAAACGGTTTTTAGTAAAATCGTTAAAAAGGCCAAAACAGGCCCAAATCTGTCCGTGGGGCCAGTCCAGGCCCGTGTCATGTTGGCCCAAAAATCAGCCCGTGGGTCCCACTTTGGGACTTGTGACGGTTTTTGAATTATCGTTATTTTATCGCGTTTTGTAATAATTAGCAAGTGAGAAATATTAATAAGTAAAATATTTAATTAAAAAGTTTTTCATAAAATTATTATTTCTCACATGTTAGAAATTATAATACGAGATCGTAGTTTAATTTGATATCCTTTAAATCAAACGGGTTTTTGGGATGTTATAATATTTCACATGTTAGAAGTCTTAATAAAATAACATGAAATGAATATGTTGATTTTATTTCTATGTGGAAAAGACTCTGTTTCTAGCCGGTTTGACCAAACGGGTTTGGTCAAACTAAGATCTAGTCAGCCCCGTTTTGACTGATGACCCGTCGCGGGACCCGGGTCGGGGATTTGTCTTCAAGTAAGGTTTTATTTAATTAATGAATTAGCCTTAGTAGATATGAGGCGATATGATATTTGAATATGATATATATACAATTAGTCACATGATAGGATGTTTGTTCCCGTGACTGTTTGATTATATGGTTGGTGTCGTGTTGACTAAGTACCCATAGAGAATTATGATTATATGGCGTCTTGACCATTCTAATTCTAAATGAGTATCTTGGACCATGACATTGATAGGCCTTACTCTCTTTAACGAGCATATGGAGTTTACAGCTTGATAGCTTTTGTGTCACTGGCTTGGGCCTTTTGATACCAAGCCGGGGGCATGGCTGCCTAATTGCTTCCACTTTGGGAATGGAGCCAGCTTAAGTACTAGCCATCTCTGCTTAGGGGTTCGCCTAGTAGAGTTTCTCATGTACGGTTATGTCATGGGACGAGGAATGGGTTAGCTGTTGTCGCTAGGTCTGATCAGTCTAGGGCTAGGATGTTTTCCTACCTTGTGGTATAGACTCGAGTTACAGAAGTCGACTATTGACTGGACTAAGAACTTATGCCTGTTTGTAGAGTATTGGTCTTTCATGTTTGTATGATTCTATGAGTTTAGAAGGTGAGATGCAAGCCGGCTAAGATTGATAGAGTTTGGATTACCGATTGTTAACTGATTCACATGATTACGTGTTGATTAGGGTTTGAGTGTATCATGGCCACGTTACAGGGTAACCTCTGAGCTAGCATACCAGCTTCCCTACCTCTTGTTATAGTTTATTATCGGATTCACATGATAGCTTTCGCATGATAGGTTATATGTTAGTTAATTGTTTCATAACATGAAAAGCATATCATATATGTTAAAGTTCTGTATTTTCAATATACATTGCTTTTATGTTATTCATGTTTTATTAAACTCGACATTTCGTGGCTGGGAGAACTCGGAGTTACTCCCCACTGACTGTGGCTTCCGTGTTTATATTTAATGCGGTCGAACAGGTGGTGAATGCATATTTGGGGTACATTGACGAGCTAGCGAGCGAAGTATTTACCTTGGACCTATATTCGGTTCTTAGATTGTATATTATTATACACTCGTTTTATTTCCGTATTTATACGGGAGATATGTCTCCCGTCTTGTATAATTCTTATGTATAATATTATTTTCCTTTTGTTATGAACCTTTTTATTTATGACACCTTTGTTTATTCAATTAAATTATTTTTTTTCTTTCCGCAAATTTGAGGGTGTCACAGGTTGACATTTTAACAAAGGCATTAGCAAGAAGAAGTTTTGAGATTTTGTGGTTGGAAATTGGTTTAATCAGTAGCAATTAAATTGGTTATATTTATTTTACGAACCTGTATGACTAGTTAAAATAAGAAAAGTTTGTTGACTGTGTCCGTATATTCTGTTGCAAGTATATTTGTGTTTGCTATTGTGTATTTTGAGTAAATATCTTGCATAATTAAGTATTGCATGATGGACCACATCTTTACCAAAATCCATCTTATTCACTTTCCTAGCTTGACCGAAATTCCTATCTACATAGTTGATATTGACCGAAATTTCTAACAACTATATCTTAGCATATACTTTTCCACTTTCCAAATCCTCTCTTTACCATCTCAAATATATTTACCCTAAATTCCTTTCCTATCCTACTCAAATTCACAAAAAAAAGAAAAAAAAAAGAGAGGAAAGGATGGCTTACACGTAAGCTTACACAAAAACAAAACCCAACATTCTATCTATATATACATCACCTTACATCATTTCCCATCACCATCACCATCACCATCACCTTCAACCTTTCAAAACAAAAACAACAAATACAAAACTCATCAATGGCTTCCAAAGCTTGCATGTCTTCCAATCCTAATCCTTCAGCTCAACCAAACCCAAAATCCCCTGTTTCGACTCAAACCGAGTCGGGCTCGGTTCTCAAGGGTAAAAAAAGACGAAGACTTAACTTGGGTAAGAATAAGATGCCTTCTGGTTTGGAAACCCATGAGGAAATCACGACTACTTGTTGGAGTGAGTGTCCTCAACAATAGTGCGATCACATAATTAAATCTCAACGGAGTATAATAAAGAAGCCGTTGTGGAAAGTTTTAATAACAACAGGTATTTTAGAATATACCGTTGTTAAAGGTATGATAAGTTTTGGTGGGAATTATGTTACAACGCTTTTAATGAATTTTGAAAAACCGTTGTTATTATTTTTATTATTGTTTTTGAAAAAAATGTAATTTGTTCCCCTGCCACCAGTGAAAATCCTGCATAAATCAGCAGCAGTTGCAGCAAGACGCATAAACCAATTTCAGAAGCAGCAAAATGATATATCTATATATAAATCAGAGCAATTCATGTACAGCAGCAGCAAAATGATATATACAACCAAAATGATCTCTTTCAGAGCAATTCATACTTACAACTTGCTCTAATTAATGACTTCTACAAATTAAAGTTCCCTATCTGCTTCCAAAATAATCTAAGTTTCATTTATTCTTTGTTAATGTTTCAAGGACGTATTTGCCCCACAAGTCCCTTACCTCGTCTATATTGTGCTTAGTGTACTCAGGGACATGTGGCGTGTTGATTGAATACTGCGGATAAAACAAATAAAAGACATCGATCAGTAGGGTAACAACAGTATAGGCATATCATACATAATTAGCAACATCGATCATATATATATAGCAGAAAAGATATCAGCTCTAATGAAAAAAAGTAAATAATAGCTACATTAAACTACTAACTCTTTCTGGAATGCTGATATATCTTCGCCTAATAATCTCCAACATGAAACGACAAACGTAGTATCCACATTGGATGTTATCCGGCTGTTTAGGGACCTATTATTACATAATAAACGAAGAGACGAGAAGGCAATTACCAATTAGTTTAATGCGTAATTAAAAAAGACAGATGTATATGCGTAATTAGTTTAATGCACTTAATTATTAAGGTATTGTATTTGCGCGTACGTACCCCTGTTATCGTAATAAAAGTAGGGCCATCATCAGAATATTCTGTCGGTTGATTGCCGGTTGCTCTTTTCTTCTCAAAGGCCCTTTAAAAAAGGAAAGAGGCCGAAAGTCACATAAACTTACTTAATAATAATAAATGAAACTTAATATTATGTGCCAAATCATCATCAGTATTATAAACTTACTTAATAATCAACTTCTTAAAGGTCTCGGATGGTTGTCTATGCAAAGAGTCCAACCAAAATACTTTCTTCATGGTCGGATTGATCGCTGCTAGCACCCAATGTCTTCTAGAGATCGAGAGACACATCATTACTAAAAAGCACAACATGCATCATAACCAAACATATAAAAATGCAATTGTATTTGGAATCGTAATATTAATTATATATTACCCGACTTCATTATAAGGGGCAAAAATGAGCTTATTGTTTTTCGCCAATTCCCCAGCAATATAATTTACACGTTCTTCATACGAAAACATCCCGATATATATGCATAGATAAAACATTTGGGCACATGAATCCGTATTGAGGAAGTGGATTATTGGTCTCGGGGATCACAACCGAGTTCAAGTACCTACATGACGGTTTTAATTCCGATATTAAAAACACTATATCTTAGTCAGAATATTAGAATACTGCATTATTTAATTTATTAAGAAACTTACTTTATCCAAACATATAGGTGTTGGACATCAATCTCGTCAAGGCCAGCCCAAACGGCTAGCATTTCCCAATCCAGCATTGCTTGGCGTTCTACCCCTACAATATCATTCTCGAGCGGAATAATTATTAATTGCTCGCTTGCTATGCGTCTCTCAGCCTCCTTATAAAGCTCCAGCATCGCCACCGTTCGTACTTTTTCCATGTAAACGTTCCCATGATATTTAGTACGGGATAGACTCCTGACCTCTTTCAGCTTGGGGAAATGATGCGGTGTGCTACCTTTCACAACCTACATGTGGCTAACTAAATTAAGTTGCTCTTTCAATGATGAGGCGATAGTAGAACTTAAAATATAAAGAGAGTTGATTAAATACCTCATCAAGTTGTTGTATTGACGAGGTAGTAGAAAGATTATTGTCTATCGAGTTAGACTTATCCATGTTTTTTGTTACCTACAAAACAAAAATATAACATATAAATTTCACTATTTATGAAGGTGATGAACAAAGACAAAAGGCGGGTTAAATTAGATGTATTTTTCTAACCCCGGCTACATTCTGTTGAATTTTACGATCACGAGGCAGGAAAATGTGGCTTTCAGGCCATTGGACAAAACCGTTAACCGCATCTGCCAGAATTTGAAGGTCGTCGCGGACTGGGACGGGCAGTTTACGGGTTCCATAGCCCTTCGTGACTCCCGCTATCCCCACTTTTGAATGCTTCGGCAAGAGTGGTACGCCATGAACCAAGATGGTTTCCGCTGAGTCCTTGGGCTTTGGGTATATGAAACCCCGGGCAACACGCACATCCTCTTTGAATGAAGGGTCGGTGAGAAGAACAACTACCCGCTTTTTTTTGGCCTGAAGAATACACATTATTTACTAAATACCAAAATATAATAGATATCATAAATGATCTATATTGAGTATATAATGTAAAGTTAGTTACAAGTATTTATTGTTGGTGGGTAGGCTATTATACTTGAACATGTCCAGACCAGATTTAGCACTGACAGCATATACTAACTTCTTATATTCTACATACCTCCTTATTGTCACCCGTCTTCTCAGCCGGCTCCTCAAGTTGCGTCCCCTTTTCAGAGTTATTTACCTTATAAAATTAATTAACCAATCAAAGGCATGCAATGGCTGCTGGAAAGAACAAATGCAGAGGTTCAAAATGGTTAAGTCGTATTTACCTTATCGGCTTGAGGTATCAAAACCTTGCAGCATTAGGTACCTCACCCGTCTCCTCAAGTTGCGTCCCCTTTTCCGACTCATTTACCTAATAAAATAAACCAATCAAAGGCATGGCTGCTGGAAAGAACAAATGCAGAAAAAAAAAATCATATTTACCTTATCGGCTTGAGGTATTAAAACCTCGACGGCAGTAGGTACCTCACCCATCTTCTCAGCCGTCTCCTCATGTATTGGCAAGGTAGTAGTGTCTGCCTCTTGACAAATCTGTTGCTCTACCTCACCCTTTTTAATGACATCCTCCATCATCTTCAATTCTTCTTCGGAAGGCTTGCCTCCAGAATTCATCTTCAGTATCACGGTTTATTGCTTTTTTACCACCTATATATAATATGCTCAAATTAATTAAAAAGAACGGTTTATTGCTTTTTTACCACCTATATATAATATATATATTATTGTGTATGTATGTACATACGTTTTATCAACAAATAAATGGTTAATAATAATAGGCCATATTCCGATCAGGTAGTTAGATTCGTAGGGTATGTAACTTTACCGGGTTAGTTTAATTGGGTGAGGGAGCAGCGAGCGAGGGCCGTGTCCTTTCGGCTTTCGTGTCTGTTTATTCGTGTGTCTGTTCATTTAATTTAATTTAATTCGATCATTTAAATGTTAATATATATGCTAGCGGATGAGGTTATATATCGAGTCGTCGGGCCATTTTTGCATCACAAACCTGAAACTGTCCGACCCAAAATTAATTAGCTAGTATCGGGTTATTTAATTTAATTCGATAGAAATCTTTATTTATTATCCGCGTGATGATTATTAAGTATCATTTTCGGGTCGGATCACTTTTAATTATTAAGTATCATTATTAGTATACGTGTGTTACTTCAAAATAACCCGAAACCCTAAACCCTAAACCCTAAACCCTAAACCCTAAACCCTAAACCCTAAACCCTAAACCCTAAACCCTAAACCCTTTTTTTATATCTATATATATATATATAGTAGATTATCGCTATTGATCAAACATCAAAATATTGAACATCAATTCAAACACTTTAAACAACATTCTTTCTCATTGATTTCATTAGGAATAACCTAGATTTTATAATAAAGTACATTACATTCATCCGACATCAAATAAATAAAGATGTTAAATAATCCGGAACAATTCCGGTTAAGTGTAAAAAGCTTTTCTCACACTGCCACCAACAATCCGGAACAATATTGATGATACTGATGACTTCCGGATCATTAACCTCGTATTTTGCAATAACAGATTCAATGCCTGCAAGTACACGTCTTGCATGTGGAGATAAGGTAGGACGGGTACAGCTCAACATATCTCTTGCGGCATCCAACCTACGAGTATAAGGCCGACGTGGGTAGCCAGAGGACGATGATGATGACGACGCTTGGTTGACAAGTCGGACTGCTTCACGCCTCTCAATCCAATAATCCCTTCGATGTTCAATGGATCCTTTAATCAATGGGTGATGATCAGCGGGAACTACGGCAAGAGCCTCCTCCTCATCTGCAATCAATTTTGTAAGGGTCGTCTCATCGTTGGGAAGGTTAACTGCTGCCATTGATGATGTTAATTTTTGGAGTAATTAATTAGGGTTATGTAATATTTATAGAGGGGTTATGCTGCCATTGATGATGTTCAATGGATGCTTTAATCAATGCTGGTTCTGCTGTTGTTTATTCACGGGTTTGGACTGCAATATCTTTTAATTAAAAATAATAATATTGAGAAATAACAGCGGGTATTGGTTAAAAAACGCGTTGTTATTACTTTACACAACGCTTTTCGTGACCACAACCGTTGTGATAGAGTAATGACATCGGTTCATCATAGCCGTTGTGATAGAGAAATAACAACGGTTATTGGTTAAAAACCCGTTGTTATTACTAACCACAACGGGCCTTTGTTTATAACCGTTGTGGACTAAGTGCATTGACTACATATGAAATGTAACGTACTGCATATTCACACATTTACTCAATCAATAACGTACTGCATGCATGTGAATGTATAGTCGTTTTGGGATTTGTAAATGCATGTGAATCAATGCCTTCATGTGAACCAATGCATGCATGTGAATCAATAACTGCATGTGACTCAATAACTCCAATAAATAACTCTCTATAAATACAGCCTCAATACAAGTAGGTTATCAACCACATACAAAATTCCCAACTCTAATCAATAACATATTTGCTAAACCATACAAAATTTCCCAGCCTCAATACTAACATCAACCATACAAAATGTCTGAAACTTTTACTAAACCATATGCTTGCATCATGAAACAAATGCCTTCTCATATTGAGGGTGGCTACGTTGTGTGTAAAAGCTACAAAAAACTCCGTGATACGCTTATTCGAAATGGCTACTTAATCAGGAAGATGTGGCCAAATTATCATCGCAGGTACTTTATAGGGGAACTCGTTTTCGAGTTTGGGATGTCGGATGCTCATCGTGCGTCCGCATTCAAACTGGCAAGAATGTTTGACAAGGCCGGGCATGGGCGAAAAGATTTTATTGAGAGCACGGACCACCAGCCTGGGCCATATCTATGGGTGGCTTCCGAACATGACCGTTACCGTTGGCCAAATGGGGTCGACCTCGTTGAAGTGACCCAGGTAGAGCAGTGGGAAGGGTTGGCTCTGGCCGAGGCTGACCCGATTTATGCATATGCTCTAGCGGTGGCAGCTATCCGGGAGATTTACCCGGACTCAATTTAGTTTGTTGTTGTTGTTTGGTTGTTGTTGTTTGGTTGTAGTTGTTTGTTGTTGTTTTGGCGCCATTTGTGTGTGGCGCCGTTTGAACTTATTATTTAATAATATTAATGTTGATACGTTAATTTATTTTTTGACTTAAGTTTAGAAGTAATTAAACTAATTCAATTCAAAGCTATTCAATCGATAAAGCAAAATTAGAATTGAATGACATTCAGGAAATGACATTCAGGAAATGACATTCACAAATTTGCTAATAAACGACATTGAATTGGTGAAAATAATAAACGACATTCAGGAAATGACATTCACAAATTCACAAATTCACAAATTCACAAATTCACAAATTCACAAATTCACAAATTCAAGAAATAGTTCACAAATTCACAAATTCAAAAATAATAAGGGAGATGATGACAGAAAAATGATCGCTTTGTGATAGAGTTTTTGTGTTGCAGTACAGTCGTATTATTAGTGTTGTATGTTTTCTATCTACAAATATTGACAACGGTTATCATAAACAAACCGTTGTGATAGAGTAATGACTACGGTTATAGTAGTCTACCCGTTGTAATTAGTAAACACTATGACAACGGTTTGTGGTTAATAACCGTTGTGATAATCAATAACAACGGGTATATTTACAACAACCGTTGTTGTTGCTTACCTTTATTTTTATTTTTTTAATTATAATTAGAGACAGCAATATCATAAGCACTATACACTGCAATAATAATCAGCAGAAACCAAAAAAGACAGCAATATCATAAGCACTATACACTGAATGACCAAAAGCTAAATAATTTGGGAATCTTCAACAATGACCAAAGCTAACAAAAACTAAAGACAATACACTGAATGACTACACATCTTGAACTTGAATTGCTAATACCTCACATCAGAAAGATAGTAATTTAAAAAAATAACAGAAACTAACAGAAACAAAAAAAAAACAAATATATAAGCTAATACCTCACATTATTAGCCGCCTCAGGATCGGGGACGTTTCTTGCCCGACATAGTTTCTTCGTTAACCCAAATACCTTCACCATGATCATCACGCATATAAATGCTTTCAATGTTATCATGATCAGTGTCAACATTGTCGAAATAAGATACAGTGGAAGAGTGATCCATTCCCTCAAACACGACATCCTGATCATTATCCCCACCTGTGGGAAATAACAGTTTACTTCCCCATAAAATTAGGATTATAACAAAATTATATAATATGAATTGCGAGTCATAAATATGAAAACGATATAAAATATAGAGAAAACGAATTGAACCTTTGGTCCTAGCAAAAGGCCTAAGAACAGATATCAAAGCAGATATCCTCCTAATCGTCTCACCCAAGATTGATCGAGAAATGCCCTTGTATTTGCTAGAAAATTAGAGAGAAAAAGAGTCTGTATCTTTTTGTGTGTTGTGAATTAATGATAAAAAAATTTAGAGAGTTAGAATGAGTAAAACTCTACCCATCTCCTTGCTCTCACACGGCACCAACTAGGAGCAAAATAAGGGATATTTTTCTCTTATTTTGTTACCCTAATTGACCGAAATTCCAAAGTGAGTTTGGACTCTTTTTCAGTTATATTAGCTTCCGTTTAATATAATGTTATACATATTATATTTGTCTAATATGTTGTCATACATTATTAAGGTCCATTACAACATTTTGCAGTGGATATATTATCATAACAATTATTATGACAATCGTATAATATATACTTTAATTATAAATATCGGTATATTTATAATCCTGCTAATTAAATATAACGGTTTATGTTTAATTACGAATTAACATTTTAATTCATTTAAGCTCACATTATATACTACAATTAAATATAACATTTTATATTTAATTACGAATTACAGTAAATTCGTCTTAGCTAACATTATTTAATCGTTATTAAATAATTATATCATCATCACATTGACTAACCTTTTAGTCAAAAACACCGACTAACCTTTTAGTCATTTAATAAGGCATCAATATGATTATTTTATCAAATAATCACATCTCTCAATCACATCCTTTAGGTGTGACTTTTAGGGACCAGTTGATCACCGCCATCTGTATGACAATAACGTCAAACTTATCTAGCAAGCCAACCGTTATCGATACACGTTAATCAACTGATTACAATACAAAGTATACCCTGTGAACCTATAGAGATTTATTTATGTTATTGCACTAATTGTGGAGGACACTGGCTCCAACAATCTCCCACTTGTCCGTACAAGTGTATGTGCGATAACCGATTCTCATATCCATAATAAATTTCTCCCACTCAATGTAAAATAATTTGCAAAGTCCGTATTCACAAAGGTCGTATTTTACAAGTGATCTGTATCAAGAGTGGTTTCCCCGACTAGAGAGTAACTTAACTGATAAACGAATCTTCATTCGAGAATGGCCATGCATTTCAGTTACAGCTCCTCGAGTGGCCATGAGAAATATCATATCCTGATAAAGGTTGGATATTTTCTTCAACTCGAATCTTGCAGACACAAGCGCAGTATGAAATGACCCAGTGAAAATCTACTTAGCCTCCTGTTACGGTCGACCATGAGAAAGAAACCAAAGTCACCCAAAAAACTGCCTTTATCTCAAGAGACAGTCGATAGTCAAAAGAATCGACTCTAGGAACACTATGGATGTCCTATCCACGACCCGGCACCTAATGTTCTGAAACATTTAGGACTCCATAACGTCGTCACAAAATGTCCTGCGCAGTATCATTATAACTCGCATCTGTGATCGATCAGTCAACAGTTTGACTTATGGCTCGTTGAACCCACCATCAATCGACGTCACAAAATAATTGCCAGAGTTATCAGCTCATGTTGGCAATTACGGACCCAAAACAAATATAATGTTATTCAGTTCACTTTGTGGTGTTCAATGTTGTCTGTGCAACCCACATGAAAAAAAAAAATTTAAACACCAAAACGATGATTTCATAGATAGTTTTTATGAAGAAGATACAAGTGTCTAATTCATATAAAACAACGAATACAACTCAGGAACACGTTTGATTCCCATGGAAATAACGTGCCCTTCATGCTTATCATATCTCAATGGTTTAGTGAGAGGATCTGCGACGTTATCATCCGTAGCAATCTTGTCTATCCCTATCTCCCTTTGCTCCACGTAATCTCGGATCATGTGAGCCTTCCGTTGTACATGCCTAGACTTGTTGCTGGACTTAGGCTCCTTAGCCTGGAAGATGGCACCACTATTATCACAATAGATGGTGATCGGGTCATCCGAATTAGGAACTACAGTTAGTCCTTTTAAGAATTGACGCATCCATATAGCTTCCTTCGCAGTCGTAGGAATCTGCTAAACATTTTGTTTGGAGCTTTTCCGCTGACCGTAGCCGCCATTAAGAGTAAAAACCATCGCTCGACTGAGATTTCGAGTCTTCTCGATCCGTTTGGAAGCTAGCATCTGCGTAACCGGTTGCGCATAGCTCAGTGTCACCTCCATAAGTCAATACCCAATCCTTAGTCCTCCGTAGGTACTTAAGGATATTCTTAACACCTATCCAGTGTGTTTCACATGGATTGCCTTGGTAACGACTCGTCATACTCAATGCATATGCCACGTCTGGACGTGTGCATATCATGGCATACATGATCGATCCTATAGCTGATGCATAAGGAATCCGAATCATGCGCTCGACCTCTTCCGATGTCTTTAATGCCTGAGCTTTACTCAAATGCATCCCAGAGACCATTGGAAGGTTACCCTTCTTGGAGTTGGTCATGCTGAACCTCTCAAGAATCTTATCTATATAAGACTCCTGAATGAGGGAACATCCGTCGTGACTATCTCTGTAGATACGGATCCCAAAATTCGTTGTGCCTCACACAGATCTTCATCTGGAAATGGTTCTTTAACCAACTTTTACCGAAGTTTTTTTTTTTTTTTTTTTTTTTTTTTTTTTTTTTTTTTTATTTTTTTGGTGAAAGGTAAGTATATTAATATCAAAACAATGTTACATCAAAATATTACAAGCTAAACGCAAAGAAAAGAAATACAAGCATCTCAAAAAGTAACAATATGCCCTAGCCAAGTAGCATCGCTATTGACTAAAATGCTAGTATTTCTACTTCAAAATCTATTAATCACTTCAACAATGACTTGTTTGACAACGTATTTGGGATGACTAACATGCGACTCAATTCTCGCTTTGTTTCTAACTCTCCAAATGTAATAAGTTAGACCAATATGGCAAGCAGCTATTATCTTCCTTTGAACCTGGCTACGGTTTCCTCCTCTCTTGTACCATTTCCACAGATCATTCGGACCAAAAGAGACATTCAAATGGCTTTGAAGAAGATGAATACAAGTTGTACTAAACTGACATTGGTAAAAAAGATGAGAGTGACTTTCAGGATGAAGGCCACAGATGTAGCAGTCTTTTCCCTGTCCAAAACCCATCCTCATCATTCTATCATTAGTAAGCAGCCTTTGTAGTTGAACAGCCCAAAAAATGAAAGACCATTTAGGAATATTCAATGAATTCCAACAAGCATATCTCCATGGAACCTTAGGATGAGTACCCCTAAGCCACTGGTAACCAGCACGAACAGAGTACTCTTTAGGAGTACCCTGCCAAAGATCATTAGCATAAGCAGACTTAAACAAAACCATCACCTGAGCAATTTTCTTCCAGGACCAACTACAGTCAGCAGGGGGGCTGTAGTTAGACCAGTGGCAATCTTTCATATATACATGATTAATCCATTTGACCCATAAGTGATCCTTCTTACTTGCAATCCACCATATGTACTTACCTAGAAGAGCTTGATTCCAGGTCTTATTGGCAGTAATTCCCAGTCCTCCTTCAGCTTTTGGACAACAGCAGTCTCCCCATTTCACACTAGGGGCTCTCATATAAGAGTCCTTACCCCCCCATAGAAAGTTTCTACAAATGGCATCAATCTTCTTCAAAATCCCATTAGGTATCAGAAAGATAGAAGCCCAATAGGAATGGAGAGTGGACAAAACAGAATTGACTAGGGCCAACCTACCTGCATAAGAAAGGTGTCTAGTACCCCAGGATCTTATCCTAGTTGTGATCTTATCAGTTAGCTTAGAACCTTCAGCCTTAGTAATCTTCTTAGAGGAAATAGGGACTCCCAGGTACCTGAAAGGTAGAATGCCCTTCCTGAAACCTGAAATCAACAAGATCTCCTCCATAGCATGATAGGACATACCATTGAAATAAATGTCAGACTTTTCTCTGTTTAGACAAAGCCCAGAAGCAGCAGAAAAGGTGGAGAAGGCTCTTAATAGCCACATAATAGAAGGAATATTACCCTTAGAGAATAGTAACATGTCATCAGCAAATAAAAGATGATTCAACCTGGTACTACCACAAAGGGGATGAAATCTGAAATTATCTTGTTGACTAACCACAGTCAAAATACGAGAGAAGTATTCCATACAAATAGTGAAGAGTAAAGGAGAAAGAGGGTCACCTTGTCTCAACCCCCTTTTGCCAGGGAAAAAGCCAAAAGAATTACCATTAACAGATAAGGAATAGGAAGTAGTTTTGACACAGACCATGATTCTGTCAATGAAACACTTGGGAAAATTGAGAGCATGAAGCATTTGGAGCAAGAATTCCCATTCAATAGTATCATAGGCTTTGCGAAGGTCAATTTTAATAAGACATCTGGGAGAAGCAGATTTCCTATTATATAACCTCACTATATCCTGGCAAATAAGAACATTATCCACAATATTTCTTCCCTTCACAAAACCACCCTGATTAGGGCTAATGATATCAGGAAGGACAGCCCCAAGCCTAGAGCAAAGTAATTTTGCAATACATTTGTAGATCATATTGCAACAAGCAATAGGTCTATACTCAAGCACAGAAGTAGGCCTGTCAACCTTAGGAATAAGGGTTATAAGAGTAGAATTAATCTGCTTAAGCATATGACCTGTATTAAAAAAATCAAGTATAGCATCACAAACCTCAGGGCCAATGATACTCCAAGAATCTTTGAAGAATTGACTGGAAAACCCATCTGGTCCAGGAGATTTACAAGAAGGAATAGAGAAGAAACATTGTCTGATTTCATCATGAGTGACAGGCTTCAGCAGAAGAGGAATGTGATTCTCAGACACCACAGTACCAGTTCTAACAGTAGGCACATGTACTGAGTTGGTATACTTACAGGAACCAAGTAACTCTTTATAATATTCCAAGAAAGCATCTTCAATATGAGTAGGGTCACTGTGAAGGGTACCATGACTGTCTCTGATAGCAATAATCTTATTGTGTACCTGCCTTGCTTTGATGTGTCTATGAAAGAAAGCAGTATTTTCATCCCCCTCTTTGAGCCACTGCACCTTAGCCTTTTGTCTCAAGTAGCTAAGCTGGGCCTTGTGAAGAAAGAAATAATGAATAGCAGCCTCCTTCTCTTCTTTTCTAATATCCATATCATGTGGTGTGCATTGCATTCTATTCTGAACTTCATCAAGCACAACTCTAGCACTTTCAGCAGCCTTCTCAATATCAGAAAATTTTGCCTTATTAAGAAGCTTTAAAGGATGTTTAAGGTGACTAAGCTTCTTCACAACATTATACATCTTCACACCATTATAACTCTTACTCCATTCCTTCTGGACTAGGGGAATAAAATCAGGAGCCTGACCCCACATATTAAAGTATTTGAACCGATGCTTTCTACTAGAGCAATCCTTCCTTCTATAGCAAATTGAAGGGCTATGATCAAAAAGGCCTTCATTCATGAAATATGCATACCCTTCAGGATACATATCCATCCAATCCTTGTTAACCAGAATCCTATCCAACCTAGAAAACACCCTAGTAGCAGGTTCATGTTTGTTGTTCCAGGTATAAAAAGATCCTTGAGATTTGATATCAACCAGTTCACAATAATCCACACAATGCCTAAAATCTTCCAACTCAGACCAGAGCACAGGGCTACCCAATCTTTCATTGAAATTCAAAAGGCTGTTAAAATCACCCCCTACACACCAAGCTCCAGCACACGTATCCTTAATAATTTTTAACTGCTGCCACAAAAGGTTTCTCTCACCATCAGAATTAGAGCCATAGACAACAGTGAACCAGAATTGATCACCAGTGTTATTTTCAATTACACTTACAGTCATTTGCTGGTCAGAGCAGTCCAATAAAGCTACCTGGAACATATTAGGTAACCAGATTATCCACACCCTACCTCCAGGATGATGAACATTGTTATTAATACCATGCCACCTACCACCAAGATTATTAAGAACTTGTTGAAAATTATGAGATTTAACCTTAGTTTCAACTAAACCATAAATACCTACTTTATTTTGATGCAAGAACCACTTAATGTCATTCTGCTTATTTGGGTTATTCATCCCCCTAACATTCCAACAGCCAAGATTATCCATGCTCATTTAAAATGGGTGAGGTCCCCCCTGATACAGGAATGATTCTTGGTGAAGTCAGAATAGAAGCATAAGTAGGAGATGATGCTCCAGCAATGACAGTAGGAATTTGTATCATGTCCTTACACCCTGCAGGTTCAATGGTCACACTTGTATTATTCAGAGAAGGTGTAACAACCCGAAAAGTACCCAATTTGCTTAAGCAATAGCTTATGGATACTTTTCAGTAGAACTTAAGTTTTTAATATAGGAATTTTTGTTCCGAGTCGTATTTTGAAATTCCGCGTTAGTATTTGGAATTTTTGAGAGATTTCATGAAAAGACCGTTTTTGGTCATCTTTGACTTTTCTTGACTTTTAAACCGTCTTTGACTTTTCCTTGACTTTTTAAAGTCGTCATTGAATTTTTCATGGATTTTTAAGTCGTCATAAACTTTCTTGACTTTTTAAGTCATTTTTTGACTTTTCTCGATTTAGTCGACCTTTGACTTTCGTTTGACTTTCCCGCACTAGTTCGTTGCGATTTCGAAGACCGAAATTTTATTTAAAAAAAATTATATTTTTGGATTGTATTTTTATTTAGATTTATTATGATTTATCATAATTTAATAAAATTATTTTTGAATTTATTCGGAATTTAAAGAATAACTTTTACGGTTTTAAACCGAACGTCATTTAACTATTCCCGACTCGTCGAAAATCCCGTAACAAACTCGAAACTCGACTTTGGCATGAGTCGCACGCGCGTGTCATCGTTTTCCACTCACCATAAGATATTTTAATTGTTTTGAATAACCTAATACAAATATCTTAGATATTTGTTACTTTATCGATCCGTCAACGGAGATTACGCAAATCGAGAAAAATCAGACCCGATATCACCTTGTTCCACACGGCTCTCATACCCACTAATAGACCTTGATATTTTCATTACTTTTGATTAATATATCATAATATCTAGATAACTCTTTACTTTATCGATCAATTAACGAAAATTACGCAAAAACGCTCGAAATCAGACCGGAAGTCACCATTTCACACGT
>JAIUZE010075098.1:0-43629 GCA_022085475.1 Heliosperma pusillum | reverse complement strand
TATATTTTATTATCGGATTCACATGATAGCTTTCACATGATAGGTTATGTGTTAGTTATTTGTTTCATAACATGAAAAGCATATCATATATGTTTAAGTTTTGTATTTTCCATATACATTGCTTTTATGTTATTCATGTGTCATTAAACTCGACATTTCGTGGCTGGGAGAACTCGGAGTTACTCCCCACTGACTGTGGCTTCCGTGTTTATATTTAATGAGGTCGAACAGGTGGTGAATGCATATTTGGGGTACATTGACGAGCTAGCGAGCGAAGTATTACCTTGGACCTATACTCGGTTCTTAGGATTGTAAGTATATGATAAAATCTTTTTATTTCTGTATTTATACGGGAGATATGTCTCCCGTTTCAGATACTTTTTATTGTATAATATTATTTCCGTATTTGTTATGAACCTTTTTATTTCAGACACCTTCATTATGTATTTAAATTATTTTTTTTCTTTCCGCAAATTTGAGGGTGTTACAATTTATCTTGAGGATTAGTAACCACCATAGTTTGCTAACGTGACTATTTATATTTGAGGCTTCGAGTGTAGTAATGATTGAATTAAGGATGTTATGGCGTATTAAAGAATCTTTATAAGCGATAATGGATTGTGGATTTTCCCTTGTCGTGAGACTTTGGATGAGGCTAGTTGTTTCTTAGATAATTATGTTTTGTTGCGTGGTTTGTGTTTTGACTTTCGAGGATGAGAAAGTTCATTGTAAATTTAGGATAATGAGTTGGAAGTAAATTGGATTAAAGGATTTCTTGGTAAGTCCTTTACTTTGTGGTTGTTAGCGATCCTGTTTCCATAGATAAATATTTTGTTGGTAGTTTCTAGTAAGAGTTTTGATGAAACTAAGAAGATTAGAGTACGTAATGAATCTTTCATGTGGATTGTTAGTTGTGGAGTCTACCGTGCCGATGGACCTTAGTAGATTCTAATTGGATTCGAATAATTGGGATTTGTTACTCGAAGTTTCGTGATTATGGAATATTTTTGTAGGAATTCTGATGATTGAAAATGATGAGTTGCAAATTGGGTAAATTGCATTCTCTTGAGGATTAGAGTATCACTAGAGTTAGTACTATCGAATTCTTGTAGATCTTCGTGCCGATTTCATCGTGATCTTCCTGTCCCTAAGAATTCAATTTGTTTTGTTTTTGCGTGTTTTGTATATATTTTGTTATCGTGAATTGTGAACTTGATGTTCGAGTCGCTCTATGTACGTGATAAGTCTTGTTATCTGATTTTATCTTTGATAAAACTTTCAATTTCCATATTAAATTTCTAATTTAACGTTAAAGAAGTCTAAAGATGGTTTATGTACCCTCTTTTGGAGAAAATGGATTTCTTTTGCTTTTATATTTGGATTTTGCGTTTGGTTGGATGTTTGCACTTGTTATTGGAGACGTCTGATAACTAGTTCTGCACTTACTAACGCTTGTTTTGGAATTTCGATTTCACTATTTCGACTTTAATTTGATTTGGATAATTTGAGTTCTCGTTCGCGACGGCACTCTTGTGATTCGTAAATAAAGTTTTGCACTTATGAAAAATTTCCTTAAACCCTTTTCGAGAAGAACCTCATTTCATAAATGTTTTCCGTATAAGTTTTCGTGTTAATTTTTAAAGCCGATTCTTGTCTTTGATACTTTTGTTTTCTATTCTCAAGTTTCGAGAACGAAACTTTTTAAAAGGTGGGGTGATTGTAACACCCGCAAATGTACCCTATTTTTATAGTGAAAATATTTTACGGATACTTTTCAGCGAATTTAAGTTTTAATTTAGAATTTAATGTTTCGAGTCGAATTTAGAATTTCCGAGTTCGTATTTGGAATTTCCGCGAGTTTTCAAGTAAAACCCGTCTTGAGCCGTCTTTGACTTTTCTTGACTTTTGAGCCGTCTTTGACTTTCGTTGACTTTTTCCTTCATATACTCCCTCAAACCCTAAATCCTTATTTCATTTTCCACTTACTCTTTCTTCCTCATCAAACCACCAAAAACCTAAACACCATTTTTATCAAGCTTAGATTCGTCGCTACTCCTTCGTTACTCGCTCAAATTCACGTAAGTTCGTCTTATTCTTCCCCTCTTAGCTTCCTCTATCCGTATTGGTAATAAAATTACCGTCTTTCTCGCTTTTTAAATTATCCGTCTTTCTCAAGGTGAATGATATTCATCTTTTATTATCTAATTGTATGTAGGTGGAGACTAGGAAGGTTTAGAAACCGATTAAAGACGCGAAAAGGTAACGGTGAAGGGTTACTCGATATCATTTACGTGTTTTACATGCTTATATGCTAGAAATCGTATTAGGATACGATTAGTAAGTTTAGGAATCATGTTATGGATGATGATTGTTGTTATTTGATGATTGTTGATGATGAATATTGATTGTTGATAGTTATTAGAAATGGATTATGAGAATTGGAAATGATAGGTTTGAATTTATGTTGAAGGCTCACGGGTGAATTGGTAACACATCTCACGGTCGTGAAATACAAGTCACGGTCGTGACTTGTGCAGTTTCACTGCACTGACCCCTTTTTGTAGAATAATCATATCTCCTTCGTTACTTGCTTGTTTTAGGCTTGTGACCATTGGTTGGAACCGTAAGAGGAGAAGCTATCACCTCGACTTAAAATTTCTGTATTTGCATGTCTAGAACTCTATTTATGATTGTTTGAAGTGAACCCTTGTTTTAGTTAGTTTCTAAACTTGTTGTTTTGGAGAGGTGATCTATGTTTTTATTCATTAAGCTTCATAAACTTGTTCTAATGCTTATGTATCATGTATTGACTCATGTTTATCATATTTAAACTTATATGATTCCCTATTCTCATGTTTTGTAACGGTTTTTGGTATGTTCCCACTTTGAGTCGGTTTTTACAAATGATACGGTTTGAGCACTATTTTGTCTTGTGCTTTGTACTCTCATTCCTTTGGCTACCTTCCCGTTCGTAAGGCTGGAATGTCAGAACGGAGAGGTATCCTACTGCTTAAATGCATGTGTTAGTGGGCATACGACGACGTTGTTGGGAGTTGAACGCATTGCGTTGATCGACCCGGCCGTCAAATGTTGTGTACTTGCGAGGATGTGTTATTTGCATGTAGCGTACGCTTGTTATGAGGATTGAGCTCTTTTCCGCCTCTTTCGTGAATTGATCTACCGAATTTGGGGTACTCGGCATATATATTGTAAGCCCGAGTCTTGGATGCGAAATGCTTTATCGCAGGTCGAATCGGAACATGCTTTATTCCGAGAGTCTGGCCAGATTTAGACTAGGAACGTATTATTATCGTCGTCCTACCAGGAGGAAATTAGTCTACATATACGAAATGTTTGATCGAGTATGAGTTCAGGGAAATGTTTATCCCGTGGATGCCTGTTAATCATACTTGCCATGTACACGATGCTAGTGCGTTTCATTTACCGTGACAGATGTCGTCTTTGTGTCGTCGTTCTTTGAATGCGTGATTTCATGATATTATTCATGGTCATTTCATGATTGGACACCGTCAATGTCTTGGTTTGTGAATGGATGATAATATGTTGGATTTATTGTGATCATCGCATGACTTGACTTGGTTTGTATGTCGAGTCTTAATCTTATCAATCTTATACCGCTAACGGTGAGATGCAAGCCCTAGTGAGCGTATTCGGTTGCCTAAGAGTGTCTTCCCCGAGTCTTTGAATAACATGATGGATTCGGATTTGTATTCCATATGCTCTTATCATTACTTATCGAATTGCCTATCTATTCTTATCGTAATTCACATGTATATTCATATATGCATGATTTTACTTTTGTATTTCCTTATATGTACGTTTAATGTGATATGGCTGGGAGAACCCGGAGTTACTCCCCACTGATTGTGGCGTTCATGTGTTTCATGAATGAACAGGTTGCTTGTATGGATGGCTTTTTGCTTGTGGTATTTTGGGTTCGGGTGTGAGCTAGCGGGCGTTGTCCCTGGATGAAACACCTCTAGACGTTGATTAGCTAGTTGCTAATGACTTTGTTGTTGGTTAACATTTTAAGAGACTACGTCTCTTGTAGTATTTTATATTTGGTTTGTAAATTTTGACACTCCTCGTATTTTCTATCTTGCATGTATAAAAGTTTTTAAAAGTTTCATATTTCCGCTGTATAATTCACATGCTTGTATGTTTTATATTTCCGCATTCGCGAGGGTTGTCACAAAGGTGGAGGGATAAGTGGGCTTATTTTGAGAAGGTGAATAATAGAAGGCCCAAATTTCATATCAAGTTAACTCACTTGGATTTTCGCGTAGAATCCTATTATGGTCTCATAACGAACTCAAATACGACGGTTTCTACCCAAATAACTTAAATTCAATGTAACATTAATACAAAGCTACCAAATCGTAAATTATCGATTTTAAATATTTTAACCAATAAAAGTAAAAGGGAATTTTATAAAATTAACGACTTAGTAAATAACCATTATTATAAAATCGGGGTGTATTACAGAAGGGGGAGGCACTAAATTAATCCATAAACAACAATACCGAGAGAGACAAAGTCATGGATAATTCTCATCTAAAAACAGACCAAGACTTACCAGAGTAAGAGACACTAAATACGTTAAGGGAAGGGGAACACCAGTCCGAATCCAATACTCTAAACAAACCCATAAAGAAAAGATCCCTACCCAAGAGTACTGATGGAATCACCAATCTAGTTGCGAAGCTATGTCGCGAATGACGACAAACCAAACCATAACAGGACAAGGACCCATAGCCGATAACAAGATTCAGGCCATAAAAATGATCATAATTATCGAAACGGATACACACCGCCGGAAGTGAGTGGGGGTCACAATTATGGATCGACAAATGGCTGACGATGAAACAGACCAAAACATAGCGAAAGGGAATCACACTTATTTAGGGTTACGGGGAGAGAGAGATCACTTTTTGGAAGAGTTAAACTAGTTTTTTATTATTCTGTATTTTTATTGTTTATAGTTTTTAGGAATTTATTTAGATTTTTTAGCTATTTATTTCATGTATTTAGAATTAGATTGGTAATTGAAACAACAATAACCAAACCCATGCAGTGGTCTTGATTGATTTCAGATCCGTGCAGTCTGTTTTCTTCTCTTTATCCATTTGCAATTGTTTATTATTCCTATTTGAATAAATATGTGTTGGTAAATAATTTAAAAATATATTGGGTTCAACTAAAGAAATAAGTTGTACTTACCTATTTTTAGACTTTTTATATTTTAATTATTTCTTTTATTTAATTTAAATATAGTCTATTTTGTTAATAGTATTGTAATGTTTATCATGTAATTTAATTATTGGGTCATAGTTAGTCTATTTCTAATTATATCAACTTGTATATTTGTTTTTCTTTAGACGGATTTGTGGCGAGATGCTCGGGTTGTAATAAGATAGTTCTCCGGCTCCCCTTTTATCCCATACCTTGTTTTTTATTTATTTAATGTTTAATAAATGAACATTTCACATGCTAAAATAACTTTGACAAAGTTAAATCATGCATTAAAGCACCTAGAACGGGATTCACATGCTTATGATTATTTTATGTATAATAATGATGTTTTCATTTACATAATCGTCATCGCTACGCATTCCTTTGAAATCCATTACTTGATTTGTAGAGGTCTTTATCAAAATGGGCGGGGTTGGGTGTCCTATTAATGAGCTCCCCAACACGTACCTTCACCCTTTACTCTAAATCTATTGGTATCCGGATAACCGATTCAAATGGGTCACAAGAGTCATTCAATTGAGTGATTTTTTTCTTTTTTGATAGATAAGGAAACTAGAATGATCGAAATCAACCTATAATATCCATGCATATGAGAACGGTAAAAGAAAATCAATGATTTTCAAATTACCGTGGAGCGAACATAAATTCAATTGAGTGATTTAGGGAGACAAGTCTCTAAGCTTTAATCACTCATAGTCGATTTTCAATTTGCCTTCGATAAAAGATGTAAAGTTGACTTCAAAGGTTCCATGTTTCCACAAAACTTGATGGAGAGTCCTATAAACCTTAATTCGGTTCAGGGTAAACCATGGGTCGATATGTCTTGTCGGATCCCCGTGAAGCAAAGCGATCGCGGGGGTGGTCTACACTTTGTCATATACATGGTATAGATGATCGTGCCTGTCACAAGCCCGATACAAAGATAAATTACCCAGACTAGGATAATAACAGATTAATGTAATTAGGGAAGTAGGGGTCGATCCTCAAGGAGATGGTGTTTCCTATAGAATGTGAAATGTCTCGCAATTGGGTCTTATCTAACAAATATCTGGCTTTTGGGATTTTAATTTCTAAACTAATAAAAGGCATAACGAAAACGAAATAAAAGCAAATGGAAATGAAAACAATAAAACAAGTGATGAATTAACAATGATGAAAAACATCTAGGGAAGTAGGTTCACACATGTAGATTAACATATTGATGCAATTGGATATGGAACATGCAAATAATTCATTGTGAGTTCGTAAGAATGATGTGTTCATTACAATCATAGATCAGATGGTCTAGCAGCCTTTTAGGCAATTCACTAGGTCTTAATCTACCATGTCATGCTTTGTCTATTCAATTCACGTATCTCTACCTTGGAAAAGAATTCCATTCTAGTCAATGATTTTGATCTGAAATCGTCAACTATCGTTATAGTCCAAACATTCATAGACACAATGTTTAAAAGCACAATTTCTTTTATCCAATTATCATCTTTTAATTAACCTAACATGGCTACCCTACATCCTAGAAAGGTGACTACTCACTCATGGCGATGTTAAAATCTAAGATGAAGTTAATAACAAAAACTAGGATAGACATGTTTATTTGGTTTTGGCAATAGTTTAAGACTCTTTATATGGCGATAATAACGACGCTAAATTGATAATCTAATGAAATGAAATAACGATTATAACGGTACTAAAATGAATCTAAGATAACATGTAAAGAAAATAACAATCAAAATAGGAAACATAAAGACATTAAACAAAAGCTAAGATAGGAATACCTAGATGACGATCAACAACGATAATAATAACAATAATAGAAATCCCTTGCTTAGAATAGTCGTTCCATGAATGACAATACTTGAACCAAATAAAGTAGATTACAAAGATGAAATTCTTATTGATCTAAGCTAAAGTTTTGATGTAGAAAAGACATAAATAAACAAAGAACTAAAGATGAAAAGGAAGAAAATGTTCTAGACAAGAGAAGAGAGGCTAGGCTCTCTCCTCTTAATCTAGGTTTCTAATCTAAAGAGAAGTGTAAGAAGAGAAGAGAAGTGAAGTATGAAGAGATGTGTTGAGAAGAGTGGCTGAATCATCCTTTATATAGCATTAGGGTTTCGTGGGAAAGGGGTCGAGCATTGAACATATAGGACAAAAGGAGGAAGTTGAAGCAATTTGCTCGAAGTAGCAGGGATCCCCGATCGGGTACACACTCCCCTGATCGGGTAAGTTGTGATCTTGGTCCTTTGACTCTCGTTTCATCTCCCCTTGCATATGACTTGACTTCCATCATCCCCCTTGACCTATTGAGTCGGGTTTGTTGATAGGGTTTGATGTAAAACGATGAATTCTTCGCCTAACTGATCGATCTTCTGACAACTGCGACATCGTCTTTACTTCTTCTTTCTTTTGAATCGGTGAACCTTCTAGAAATGCCTTCGACATGGTCAAGCTTGCTTCTCAAATCGTCGGGTTCTAGTCAAATGCTCGGGAATATAGAAAAAGGGCGTATAAACGTCACTTTCCCTACAAAACAGGTTAGAACATAGGAATTCGCCTAGAAGACGATATTAGCTCATAAAACGGCTTAACAAAGCACAAATGACATACAAAACTGAGCTAAATTGGGGGTTAAAATCATACAAATATTCACTTATCAAATTCCCCCAAGATAAACCTTTGCTTGTCCTCAAGCAAACATAACAAATAATACCAGGACAAGGGTTGCAAGCATTGGCTACTACACCATCAGGAAACAAATCTCAACATAAAGCTTTGGAAACATAATGAATCATAACCCAAAAACAACGTGGGCAAGAATGATACATAAACATGGCTGAGATTTACAGAACGGCGTAGCACAAAGAATTTCACTATAGATTTTCGGCTCTTGCATGATCTTTTGACAAATGGACTCTCACGGCACACTCGAACATTCATTGCATGTAAACGGTGATTTCTTTATGTGTAAATGTTTTTGAGACACTCACCTATCTACGACTTATGAAAGTGTGTCCGCAATCTAATATGGTAAACAATTCAAAACACAAGTCAAAGATCACAATGCACATAGAAAAGAAGCCGAAAAGATGAGAAGAAGGCTTTGGGAAAGGGGTGAAAGGTGGACAAACAGTTATGGTCATGTGAAGGTTAGAATGAGCTAGCAACTGACCAATGATAAATGAATACTCAATCCAAATTTTCGATCTATTTCCCAGAAGACGGATAACGAAGCCTAAAAGCAACAAATTGGCTTATTACACACGAAACACAAGGGTAAACTCCTTCTGAATATTGACTTGACATTTCTTAGGAGATACTCACAACTTCTTCTATTTTATTTCTTTTTCTTTCTTTTTTTCTTTTCTTTTCGTTTCTCTTTTTTCTTTTCTTTTCTTTTTTTGTTTTGAACATAACATCACTTCTTGAACATTTTTGTTCTCCCAAATTCTGTGACAACCCTCGCGAATGCGGAATAATAAATCAAACAAGCATGTGAATTATAATGCGGAAATAGGTAGTTTTTAAAAACTTTTATACATGCAAGTTAAATAAAATGAGGAGTGTCAAACTATTACAAACTAAGTACGAAATATACAATAAAGAGACGGGGTCTCTTAAAATGTTAGCAAAGAACAAGTGTTTAACCAAAACTAGCTACTATCGTCTAGAGGTGAACTTCCAGGGACAACGCCCGCTAGCTCACACCCGAACCCCAAAATTATCGTATCCAAAAAGTCATCCATAGCAAGCAACCTGTTCATCCATGAAAAACATGAATGCCACAGTCAGTGGGGAGTAACTCCGGGTTCTCCCAGCCATATCACATCAAACGTACATATAAGGAAATACGAAAGAAAAGCATGCATAAATATATATACATGTGAGTTGCGATAAGAATAGATAGGCAATTCTATAGATAATGATAAGATCATGTGGAAATCAAATCCGTAACCATCATGTTATTCAAAGACTCGGGGAAAGACACTCTTAGGCAATCGAATACACTCACTAGGGCTTACATCTCACCGTTAGCGGTATAAGATTGATAAGATTGAGACTCGACAGACAAACCAGTCACGTCATGCGATGATCACAAAGAATCCAACATATTATCATCCATTCACGAACCAAGACAATGACGGTGCCAACTCATGCCATGACCATGAACAATATCATGAAATCACGCATTCAAAGACGACTCAAGACGACTCTCTCACGGTAAATGAAACGCACTAGCATCGTGTACATGGCAAGTATGATTAAAAGGCATCCACGGGATAAAGCGTTTACTTGAACTCATACACGATGCTACATTTCGTATATGTAGACTAATTTCCTCCTGGTAGGAACGATAATTAAACGGCTCCTAATCTAAACCTGGCCAGATTCTCGGAATCACATTTTCCGATTCGACATGCGATAAAGTGTTTCGCATCCAAGACTCGGGCTTATAAAATATATGCCGAGTACCCCAAATTCGGTAGATCAATTCACGAAAGAGGCGGAAAAACATCTCAAGCCTCATAACATGCGGTACGCTACATGCAAATAACACCACCTCGCAAGTACACAACATTTGACGGCCGGGTCGAACAACGCATAGCGTTCAACTCCCAACAACGTCGTCGTATGCCCACTACACATGCAATTAAGCAGTAGGATACCTCTCCGTTCCGACATTCCAGCCTTACGAACGGAAAGGTAGCCAAGGGAATGAGATACAAAGCACAAGACAAAATAGTGCTCAAACCGACTCATTTGTAAAAACCGACTCAAAGTGGAAACATATCGAAAACCGTCACAAAACATGTGATACATGCGAAAGAGCTATCATATATCCAAAACATGAATATTATAAGACAATACGTAAAATTATACGATAAACCGATCATGCGAACTATTATAAATTACGAGTTTTAGAAGTCAAAAGAAAACAACACAGCCGTGTTGCAGGCCGGGCAAATGACCGGTGGCCGGTGGGCCGGCTCAGAACACAAGGCAAAACCCAAAAACAGAGAAAAGAGGTCTGGGCCGGTCGGTAGACCGGCGGCCGGTCGACCGGCACAGAACATCACACCAAAATCAAAACTTCAATACTGATGTGTTCCAGGCCGGTGGATGGACCGGTGGCCGGTGGGCCGGCCTGGAGCACCTCTTATACAAAAATCCCATTTTCCAAATGAGTTACTGGAGTGTTCCCAGCCGGTTGGCAGACCGGCGGCCGGTCGACCGGCAGGGAACCCCAGTTCACCCGAGAGCCTCTTACACTTAACCAATTCATTTCCAAATCATTTCAATTCTCATATATACTTCAAATAATCATCAACAATCAATATATATCATCAATATTCATCATATAACATCATTTACTAATCATACCATGAATCCTAATCTTCCTAATCGTATTCTAATACGATTTTCTAGCATATAAACATGTAAAACACGTAAGTGATACCGAGTAACCCTTCACCGTTACCTTTTATGCGCCTCTACTAATCGTCAAGCTCCTCTTCTATAAGGAAATAGTCTTTGTCGGGATCTTGGAGGTCGCCACCTACAAATAGATCGTAAAAAGATGAATAAAGTTCATCTTGAGAAAGACGGAATGCTTAAAAAGCGAGAAAGACGATAATTTTATTATCAACACGGATAGAGGAAGGTTAGGGAAGAATAATAAGACGAACTTACGTAAATTCTATCAAGTAACGAAGAAGTTACGACGAATCAAAGATCGATATTCAAAGAGGGAAAGTTGATTTCTTAGAGAGGAAGAAAAGTGTGTTTGATTTTGTGTTGAAATGAAATATTAGGTTAAGGAAGGGAGTTGTGTGAGTTATGAAGGAAAAAGTCAAAGACGGTTTCCAAAGTCAAGAAAGTCAAACCCGACTCAAAAGTCAAGAAAAGTCAAACTCGCCTTAAGACGGCTTTTTCATGGAATCTCGCAGAAATTCCAAATACGAACTCGGAAATTCTAAATTCGACTCGAAACTTAAAATTATAAATTAAAACTAAAATTTACTGAGACGATTTCGTAAAATATTTATATTAGAAAAATAGGGTACATTTCCGGGTGTTACACTTTTTTAATTTTACGTATTTTTCGTTCTTGTTGCTTTTCTTCACATGATAGTTAGTGCATCATATTCCGCCTAAACCAAACCACCTACTAAAAATGCATGAAAATTGACTCATATAGTTTGGATGTTAGTTATCATGGACATAAAGATGTCACACGAATTTTAAGCCATCATCTTAGTTTATTCATTCTCGCATGCTAGATATTCGTTCACTTAAAATAAATTAAAATAAAGTTGATTGGATCTTCCTCTAAAACCTAAAATTGAGACTAGTCTTTATACGCCAAACTACTATGAATCCCTTCTTCGTCGGTAGGCATATAGGACCTTACTCTCCATATGACCCCTTCTACGTTGGGTAAGTAGTATGTGTTCACTTATTTTACCTCAACATTATAATCCGAAAAGTTTCTCGTGATTATGATGGACTAAAGATAGAAATTTATCGACAAGGAATTCTAAAGGTAGAATTAGGCAAGAGGTTGGCTTATCAATTTACAGATAATTGAGTCTTGGGATCATTTATATAATTCTTGAGGGAGGTCAATTGTATAAATGTTTGAGTCTTCGCATTAAACAAGTTTTGCACTAGACTTAATTCATATCGATGAGTATGCTTAATATGTTTTTCTTCTTTTTTGCAGTGTAGAATTTGTTTTATATTGATAATACTGCTGATAACAAATGGCTGGCTATAATCCTGGTGTAAAACTTTCATGGACCACATTAGAGGTGGCAATCGGGTCAATCAGGTCGGTTACGGGTCGGGTTCAGGCAGTTCGGGTCATGTCGGGCTCGGGTTTGATCGGGTTAAGTTGCTTATTCAGGTCGAGTCGGGTTTGGGTTGGGTCGCTTACGGATCAGGTGAATCGGGTCAATAACTACAACAGGTCGGTTCAGTTTCGGATCGGTTGACCAATGAGTCGGGATATATCAGGTTAATATGCTTGATCAGGTAGTAACCGGTTTGGTTTCGGGTTACTGATGGGTCGAGTATTTTATATTGTCGTCTTAAATTTGAAAATTGATCGGGTCAATGGTTGGGTTGTTCTGTTAAAAGATCACTTTTGAACTCATGAATTATAATATTGGATTAGAGGAACTCGATACAAAAGATATTTGTAAAATATAAGAGTATAACACTATAAAAGTTGATGATTGTATAATTTCATTGAACACTTATGTTGCTCGACCTCGGTTATAAGTATATGACATGAGTGTCTATCCAGTGTCGGATTCGCCTTATATTATGGACAAAAAATAATGATTTTGGTCTAAATTGATCAGTTGTTTATGTAGTTCATAATTTTGAACATTTGACATATGAAGTATGGCAAGGAACTAAATGAATTACCTTGACGATGATCCTACGTATTTAATTTTGAATAGGCTCTATTAGAATGATGTATTTGAGGTTTGAATTTTAAGATCATAATTAATAACCGAGGTCGGATTGTATGGTCATAACTCATAACTCCTTCTTCCCTTTATTGTTTTCAATGGAGCCAAAACTAAACACTTCTTTTCTCACAAAGCGTTAATTTAAAATTTTCTACATATATCACTTGCAAAATAATTATTAATAACTTTAACTAGGAATATAGCGTACTAAATTATAACTGACTATTTATTTTAAGATTATATTTTGTTTTGAAAAATAAAATGAGCGATAATTTTTTATATCAAATTTATTAACAAAAAAACAAACTATAAAGGAATTTAGATTCTTAAAAAAGATTATTTGGCTATGAGTCGGGTCGAGTTTAATCGGGTTAAAATGGGTTACATGGCGGTTCAGTTCGGTTTGGGTCAGGTCGGGTTTGTGGGTGAATGGGGTTTCGGGTCGGGTCACAAGTCGGTTCGGGTCATATCATTGTAGGTTCTATCGGTTTATCGGTTAACCTTCGGGTCGGTTCAGGTCGGTTTCAGTTCAGCAAATTTACTGATTCTATCCGGTCGGTTTTCGGATAAGTCAGGTCGGTTCTTCGGGTCGGGTCACCTTTTGCCAGCTCTAGACCACATGAATCAGTCCACGCGACTGAAGAATGACGGGTCCAACTTTGCGGACTGGGAGGTGGCATTACGGAATGCAGCCATTGCTAACGGCAAGCTCAAGTACTTGACTGAGCCAATACCGCCGAACCCAGGCCCCAATGCGAGAGCTAACGAGTCACTTGCTTATAGTGACTTTGTTATGGAAGCGGGTGCGATAAAGAACGTACTCATCTTTCGCACGATCACTTGACAAATGGACTCTCGCGGTGCACTCAAGCTCTCTTTTTTTGTAAAGGTGATTTATATGTGTATGTATAAATGAGACACTCACCTGTGACACCCCGCGATTTCACAATAAAATAAACACATAGATTTGCAGCGGAAAATATGAGATTTTAAAAACTTTGAAGGCAAAATTGCGAATGTCACTTTATTATAAAACCAGAACTTAGATTAATAAATCATTTGTACAATTTGTAACTTAAATAAATATAAGGGATCCCGATCCCTTGATAAAACACAAGAAAGATAATAACACTAATATAAACTACAACGCTAATGGCGAGTTGCTGTAAGTACAACGCTCGCAAACTCACTCGTCAAAACCCCATGCAACACTAACATGTAACCTCTTCATTCAAGAAACATGAATGCCACGGTCAGCGGGGAGTAACTTGGGGTGAATAAGTATACATTATCATACATATAAAAGTATACATTATCATACATATAAAAGTGTCATGTGAATTCTAACTATAACATTACTGATAACCATATAAGAATGTGTGAATCATCAACGATAAAATCATCATATAAGCAATGACTAGGGAAGACTCACCTAGGCAACTATATCGCTACTAACAGCTTGCATCTCACCTCTAGTAACCATATAATCGCAGAGGTTGGAGACGTGACACACAAGATACTAATAGGCATCCAACAATCCAATACCCATCCAACAACCATCATGTGAATCAAACATACTCTCACGGTAACTGAAACGCACTAGCATCTCTACATAGCATGACAAGACGACTTTAGACTCTAATCCTTTCGGTTGGACTACGATAATAGTACGGTCCTAGTCTAAATATGGTCAGACTCTCGGGACAACTCGTGTACCCGATTCGACATGTGGCTAGGCATGCACACATCTAAGACTCGGTCAACAAAACAGAAGCCGAGTACCCTAAGTCCGGCAGGGCGGTAAACGGTAGAGGCGGACAGAAAATAAGTATAACAATCTTGGCGTGGCGGCCAACAAGAAAGTTTATCACAATAACAAGTACTCATACTCCGACAAGGCGGCCAACAAAGATGAGAATCAAAAAAATGTCAAGCAAGTACGCTACATGCAAAGACACCACATCGCAAGGATACAACATTTGACGGCCGGGTCGATCAACGCTAAGCGTTCGCCTTCCAACAACGTCGTCATATCTCCACTAATAACAATGGGATGTACCTCTATCGCTCTGACATAAAGTCTAACGAGTATAAAGATACAAATGGGGAAAGAGAGCTCAATATCATCCAATAACCAAGACCCAACAACAACTCAAGGCATAAATGAATCAAATGAGTTGCACATCAAAAACCGTCACCAAGCACGTGAATAAATCATGTGAGATACGATATAGTCCTTATATAAATAATCAAGGTTATATAACACTAGAAACCGTAGCATACAAATTTCTATGAGAAAATCAAAAGAAGGGCTAAAGGGGGTTATTAGCCAGTCAATTAGACCGGCGGCCGGTTCGTCGGTTAAGAACCAAGGCCACCAAAACTTTCACTGACTCGATACATGAGGTCCTAGCCGGTTGTCCAACTAAGAACCAAGAAAACTTCAAAAATGCAAGGAGTTGAGGGGTCCCCATCCGATCGACCGGTTGCGAGACTGCATCAAAACCGGTTTCCACACGAAAGAAGACAAGGGAGGGTTCCAAGTCGGTCGGCAGGCGGCCGGTCGCCCGGCTGGGAGCCACGACACCTAATTTACACCAATTTGATACAGCGGGATCTTAGCTAATTTCTCGACTTAAATGCGCCAAAACTCAAACCCATTTACAAACATCAACATAAACCATCACCAAGCAACATTCCACACAAGATATGGGCATCAATACAACCAAGATACATGAGTTAAACCCTTATTAGTGTCTTTAAAACATACATTTTCATACAATTAAGAGGAGAACTAGCACAACATTACTAACTTTCAGCATAAGATGTCAATAGCTAATAAATATTTCGTCTTTCTCATAAATACTACCCTAAAACACATTGAAAACACATAAAAATGCGATATCGAATAACCCGTCAACATTACCTTATTAGCACTGAAATTTAGCAATTCTTAAGCATACCAATGATACTAATGGACTCCCTAGACCCAACTCTTCAAAATTTCACCTTTTACGACAATTAATATGCTAAGAAACGCAAACCGAAACTGAAAAATTGGTTTTAAAAGAAAGTTAAAAAAATTCAATCATTTATAATGTCGAAAGTAAGAGGACGGTGAGAGGATTCCGAAACAGTAAACGAAACTAAATTCCATTAAGAAACGAAGAAGTTATGTTCGTCTTAAATTTAAATCTAAAAGATGGGTTTTATAAAAAGTTGGAAGACGAGGATATTTTATGGTATGAAAAGGAAGAGGAGAAAGAAGATGTAAAAATCGTGAAGTTTCATTGAGAGACGAAGAAATGACATCCATCTTAAGATTTGAGTTATGAAGCTTAAATGAAGTTTTTTGCGTTGAGAAAGAAGTAGATGAATTCTGAAAAATGAGGACGGAGGTGGAGATTTGTTGTGGGTTTGTTTTAAGAAGGTAAATAGTAATATACCCAATATTTAAGGTGGTTATTTACCCACTCGATTTTTTGAGTAGAGTCCGATTATGGGATCATAACTGACTGAAATGCGACGGTTTCTACCCAACTAAACTGAATTAAATTTAACATTAATCTAAAGCTATGAAATCATAAATAGTCGATTTAAAATTGTTTAACCAATAAAGTAAAAGAGAAATTTATAAAATTTACGACTTAAGTAAATTACCCATTATTATAAAATCGGAGGTGTTACAATTCACCCCTTCTTTTAAAAATTTCGTCCTCGAAACTGGAAAGCAGAAAACAAAAGTTACAAGGACAAAATATAGGTTTCTTCAAATTTGGCAACCAAAACTTTCACAAGGCTCGGTATTTCAAAAACAAGACAAAAAGATATATAAGAAAAGTTTTCTAATGTAACAGTCTCTTTATGTGGAACGAAATAGTTCTTGTCGTGCACACAAGTACACTAACATTCCAAAGCGAAGACAAGATTAAAAAACAGCATACTTGCTGATAAGTGCAGAATTAGTTATTAGACGTCTCCAATAACGAGTCCTAACATCCGACCAAACGCAAAATCCAAAATAAGGGTAACATAAATTCACTTTCGCAAAATGAGAGTAGAGTCGACAGAAATTCATAGAGGTAATCTGAGCATCTTAATCACAAATTATGGTAATAAAACATACACACAACAAGCGAAACGACATAAATCGGTCTTTTATGGATGAAAAATCACGATAGAGTCGACAGAAAGATCCACAAGCATAAAACTAGCGACGACAAGATTAAATACCAACAAAAGGCTTATCGAAAAGAATAGGAGCGAAATCAAGGACGAAGTCCTAAGAGCATCAATTAGCTAAAGGTCAACTGGAAGGCCAACGATAGAGGAATGATATAAAAATATATATTTTATTCCCGAAAGAAAACATGACAAGATAGATAAGAGGGGAATGAACGACAAAGCTTTCGCTCAAAGAGAGAGAAAACCTAAGAACGGGGAAAATACTAAACACTTCACTCCAATACCAGAATCATCCTGATCAAGTTCTTGATCAGTTTAAAATTAATTTAAAGCTACTATTTTTTGTGGTGGGTTTGTTTTGAGAAGGCGAGTAGTAATATGCCCAATATTCAAGGTGGTTTACCCACTCGGATTTTCAGTAGAGTCCGATTATGGGCTCGTAACAGAATGAAATGCGACGGTTTCTACCCAACTAAACTGAATTCAATTTAACATTAATTTAAAGCTACGAAAATTATCGATTTAAAATATTTTAACCAATAAAAGTAAAAAAAAAATTATAAAATTTACGACTTTAGTCAATTACACATTATTATAAAATCGGGGGTGTTACACAGCTATCTACGACTTTATGACACTGTGCCCGCAATCTAATATGGTAAACAATCCAAGACATAAGTCAAGCAAGCATGATAAGCAAAACTTCAAGAAGCCAAAATGAGAAGGAAGTCATGGAAATTTGGGTAATAAAGTGGACAAATGATTCTGGTTTTGGAGAGTGGAGAGAAAAAAATGCCAACTAAGCAGTCCATATAATATACTTGACGGAGCATTAGACGGCAAAGCAAGTTTAGGTCACATTTTATAGTTTATAATTAAGTTTAGGGGTATTCTAGAGAGATTACAGAAAAGGAGGGGTATAAAGTAGAAAGTGAAAAAACACGAGGGTATACAAAGCAAAAAAACCCTATTTTTTAATTTCAAGATTCTTTCTTTTATTTTCAATTCATTGTTTTTCTCTTTACTTCTTTTTGGGTGCGGAAATCAGCAATTCCGACCAACCAAGCTCACTTTGACAAAGTCTTTGAATAACATCCAAATGAGCAGTCAAACACGCCTAGCACATCACACTAACTTAACGAGGGTAGGCAAAGTTTATATGTAGCTAATGAAATGTGTGAGAAAGGGTTTGAAAATTTAGGCAATGATTTCAAAGTGAATGGCTTTTGCTCTTTAACAAATCATGAAAGCAATGCTTGTAGAATTGGAATGAGAACCATGCTTATGCGTTTTGACGTAACACAAATCATAAAGAGACCTACTCACACCGAAGTGAGACTGGGTATAGATGTACCGCTCATATGAGGGAGGCTCTGAAAGTTCATAGACCCTAATTAGACTCCTCTAATTAGTTACTAAATTACTTGTTAATTTAGTGTTTAATAAAGATCTATATAACATGCATGCAAATTAAAATGCATAATAAAAAGTAAGAAGAAATTTCCTTACATTGGGAAATTTCGGTTTATATGGGCACAACAAGAAACACCTTTCTTGTTGTTCTTGTGCTAGAAAGACAAAGATGATCCTCCTTGTAATCTTCAAATTAGAAGACCTCCTTTGAGATGCACCCAAGAGAAAAACCCAAACTAATCACTTAGTTTTTGACTAGAAAACACAAGTGATATGATGAACTAATATTAGATTTTATTACTACTCTAGTAATAGGAAATATTAGTATTTGAGAGGTTTTTAGAGAGAAGAGGATTTTAGTGAGATAAGCATTCAAAACAAGAATGAACAAGCAAGCAAAAATGAACAACAAAGTTGTCCTTTTAAGGACACTATGGTCCGGCCAAGGCAAGCCTATGTGGCCTCTTATTTTGCTTAAAATAATCCCATGCAATTACTTTGAGTGTAGTAGTGAATAAGACTAAGATCATGTGTCATAAACATGACATGATCACATGTTGTAGTGTAAAACAAGCAACAACAATCATCATGTTGTACACTACAATAATCCGGCCTCCACTAGTGACATATGGTCCATTTTGATTTTTGATATTTGTCCCACAAATACTTATAATCATATGTTTAATTATCTTGTATAATTAAGGGTTAATTTGATCATATAACAATTATATGACTCAAATTAATAAATAATATACACTTAACTTTTAAGTGATATTATATCATTATATCAATATATAATGGGTCCCACAATGCCTAGTTAGATTATTTTACAACTCCTTGTAAATATAATTAACTAATCACCTCTACCTCAAAGTATATGCATAACCTCAACTAATTTAATGAATTAACTATTAATCATTAAATTAAATCTTATTTAATCGTATTAAAATAAGACGTAAAATTTATTCAGTCAATTATCGTATAATTGACTAATAAACTTATCCGGAATGAGTTCGTAACTCAATTTCCAATAAATAACTCTCGTAACTAAACATATATCAAATATATATATAAAGTACTAATTAATATGTATCGTATACAAATAATTAGATTTCTGTTTGGGTCTCATCCTATAGGTGTGACCGAAAGGGGTCAGTTGATTACCGCCGTCATACGACAATAACGTCTAACTCTAGTCAGCTGACCGTTATCGATTTACGTTAATCAACTGACGTGGAGTATCAAAATACTAGTCATCCCACTAATATTCCAAAATGAGATTTATAATATAAATGCACTATTGTGGAGGACACTTGCTCCAACAATCTCCCACTTGTCCGATACAAGTTGTGCATGTAGCCACACTATTGCGGAGGACTCCTACTCCCACCATATCTCCCACTTGTCTCGACAAGTTGTGTGCTACCAATTCTCTTGTCACTTTAGCGTCACATCCTCCCACTCATCGCAAGGTGTCTTTCAGGTCGCACTTGCGATTGGAAAAATAAATTGAGTGGTTTTCTCGATCTGGAGAGTAACTGTTCGACCGGAAAATCTACCATAGATCTCTTCCGAGCGTGGCCACGCATTTCCAGTCACTACTCCTCGAGTGGCCCAAAGATGTTAATACCCAACGTGGGTGGACAATTCCTGTTGACCCAACTTACACTGTATAATGCAAATCACCATGACCCAGTAGATGCCCATCGGCCTCCTTTCACGGCACGACCTAGGACAAAAACCAAAGTCAATCGGAAAATACACTGACTCAGGTAAATGGTCGCAAGTCTAAAGAATCGACTCATAGGAATATAATAGAAATCCCCGCCACGACCAGGCTTCAACAATTTTGATAAGGGACTCTATCATGGTCACTGTCCGACAGAGTGTCTCTACAGTCTGTCTATGTAACCGATCAGTCATCCCCATGACCCCATGGTGCTGAACCAACCATCGATCGACTTACAATCTAGTCATTTCGAGACGTCACCTTATGCAAATGACTAGGGACAATTACTAAGTTCATCATGTTCACTTGAATTGAGTTCAACCTTTCTTATAACCAATTCGGATAAAACAAAGTAATAAATTTAGTCAATACTAAATAAAAGAGCTCATATAAAGCTCGAACAATGAATGCAATTATCATATATGTAAACATTGATACAACATTCAATTATTACATATCACATAATCTAGAGGAATTCAGGAACTCGTCTTAATCCCATCGAGACGACATGACTGTCATGTTTAGCCTTTGTAAGAGGCTTGGTTAGAGGATCAACGATGTTATCGGCTGTCCCAACCTTACATACATCTATTTCCTTCCTCTCCACGTAATCTCTAATTACATGGTATTTCCTAAGTACATGTCTAGACTTGTTACTAGACTTGGGCTCCTTTTCTTGAAAGATAGCCCCACTGTTATCACAATACATCGTGATGGGATCTGTGGCAGTAGGGACTACTCCTAGTCCTTCCAAGAACTGCCGAATCCACACAGCTTCCTTTGCAGCCTCTGATGCCGCGAGGTACTCAGCTTCTGTTGTAGAATCCGCAGTCACGCTTTGCTTGAAGCTCTTCCAGCAACCGGCTCCTCCATTCAACATAAAGACATAGCCGGATTGGGATTTTAAATCATCCCTATCAGTTTGGAAACTAGCGTCCGTGTAACCCTTTACACGCAACTCAGTTTCTCCTCCAAACACCAAGAACGAATCTTTAGTCCTTCGTAAGTACTTAAGGATGTTCTTTACGGCTATCCAGTGACTCTCACCTGGATTGGCTTGATAACGACTCGTCATGCTCAAAGCATAGGCGACGTCGGGGCGAGTGCACATCATGGCATACATGATTGACCCAACTGCTGAAGCATAAGGGATCAACTTCATGCGTTCAATCTCCTCGGTGACGGTAGGACTCTGGGATTTACTCAGAGTGATACCATGACCTATTGGAAGAAAGCCTCTCTTAGAGTCTTTCATTTTGAACCGATCAAGAATCTTATCTATATAAGCTTCTTGACTTAATGCTAGTATCCTCTTGGATCTATCTCTATCGATCCGGATACCCAAAATGCGTTGTGCCTCTCCCAAATCCTTCATCTGGAAATGTTTCCCAAGCCACTCCTTGGTAGAAGTAAGCATTGGTATATCATTCCCAATGAGAAGTATGTCATCCACATACAAGATAAGGAAAGTAACTTTGCTCCCACTAAACTTCATGTATAAACATGTTTCCTCGACACTTCGAGTGAATCCATTTTGTTTAATTACATGATCGAAGCGATGATTCCAACTCCTTGATGCTTGCTTAAGACCATAAATGGATCTCTTAAGTTTGCATACCTTCTTAGGGTTGGATTTATCCTCAAAACCTTCAGGTTGTGTCATGTACACTTCCTCTTCTAGAATCCCATTCAAGAATGCGGTTTTGACATCCATTTGCCAAATTTCATAGTTATAAAATGCGGCAACCGCTAAGAGAATCCTAATGGATCGAAGCATAGCGACTGGGGCAAAAGTTTCGTCATAGTGTAAACCATGAACTTGAGTGAAGCCTTTTGCCACCAATCTAGCTTTGTAGATATCATTATGTCCATCTATGCCATTCTTGATCTTGTAGATCCACTTGCACTGAAGAGGTCGCACCTTCTCAGGTAAGTCTACCAAGTCCCATACTTGATTTTCGTACATAGAATCCATTTCGGATTGCATGGCCTCAAGCCAATGCGTGGAGTTGGGACTAGAAACGGCCGACTTGTAGGTTGTGGGTTCATCACTTTCAAAAAGTAATAAATCACCATCTCCCTCGATACATCCGAGGTAACGATCAGGTTGAAAACTAATTCTACCTGACCTTCTAGGGACAATAACCGTTTCAGACGAGGAGGGAACGTTTTCCTCCACTTCATTTTCGGTTTGTGGCTCTCGAACTTCATCAAGTTCGAATTTTCTCCCACTCTGCCTTTTAGAAACGAAATCGCTTTCTAGAAAGACAGCATCACGAGACACAAACACTTTGTCCTCATGACGGTTGTAGAAGTAATATCCACGAGTCTCCTTAGGATATCCTACAAAATAACATTTGTCGGATCTGGGTGCGAGCTTGTCATTAGACTTCTCATGAACAAACGCCTCGCAACCCCAAATTTTCATAAACGACAAATAAGGAACCTTTCCTTTCCATATCTCATATGGAGTTTTATTGGCTGCTTTAGTCGGGCTACGATTTAGTGAAAATATTGCGGTTAAGATGGCAAATCCCCAAAACGAGTCAGGAAGCTCTGTAAGGCTCATCATCGACCGAACCATATCTAATAAAGTTCGGTTTCTCCTTTCAGACACACCATTTAATTGAGGTGTTCCAGGAGGAGTCCATTGTGATACTATACCACAATCTTTTAGGTGTGAATCAAATTCATAATTTAGATATTCACCACCACGATCGGATCGTAGGGTTTTTATCTTCTTATTCAATTGGTTTTCCACTTCATGTTGAAACTCTTTGAACTTTTCAAAAGCTTCACTCTTATGCCTCATTAAGTAGACGTATCCATATCTACTCAAATCGTCGGTAAAAGTAATGAAGTACTTGTAACCACCTCTAGCTTGGAGAGTCATTGGGCCACATACATCGGTATGTATGAGGCCTAATACTTCACTTGCTCGTGTCCCTTTTCCCGTAAAAGGAGCACGAGTCATCTTGCCCAAAAGACAAGATTCGCATTCACCATAAGATTCGTAATCAAATGGTTTGAGAAGTTTCGTTGAAACAAGTCTCTTTATGCGTCGTTCGTTTATATGACCTAAACGACAATGCCAAAGGTATGATTGATTAGGTTCACCTAATTTGAGCTTCTTGCTTTCTACATGATATATTTCATTAACATTATCAAGAACATAAATGCCTCCAACAGAGATGGCTTTACCATAAAACACATCATTAAAAGAAAACGAACAACTATTGTTCTTGATTACAAAAGAGAAACCCTCCGCGTCAAGTACGGAAATGGAGATAATGTTCTTTGTCAAGGAGGGTACAAAATAACAATTATTTAAATACAACTCAAGACCACTAGCTAAGGTTAGTACATAAGTTCCTACGGAGACAGCGGCAACTCTTGCTCCATTCCCCATTCGTAGGTCCACATCACCCTTGGCTAGTGCTCGCACGTCCTTCAACCCCTGCAAGTGATTACAAAGGTGAGAACCACATCCAGTATCAAATACCCAAGTGGAAGTGCAAGCATAGTTAATATCTATCATATAGAGAGAAGAAAGGATTATACCTGACGGTGTCACACATCCGTCCTTCTTATCCTGCCTTATCTATCATAGTTAATACTTGGGACAATTGCGTTTCCAATGTCCCTTGCCTTTACAATAAAAGCATTCGGCTTCGGCGTGCTTCTTACCCTTAGCCTTGGCATTACTATACATTATAGCTTTGCCCTTTCCCTTTCCTTGCTTCTTAAATTGGGCCTTGGCTTTTCCCTTCCCCTTTTGAACCCCTAGCTTTAAGTTCTTCAATCTCATTGAAAGAACATCCCTTTGCTCACTCCCACTTGCTTCCATATCCCGTTCGACTTGGGTAAGGAGAGCATGGAGCTCGTGAAAGCTCTTATCCATGCCATGCATGTTATAGTTTGCCCTAGCTTGGGCAAACTTGGGAGGAAGTGAGTGAAGGATGCGGCCAACCGCTAGCTTCTTAGGAATCTTGACCCCTAGACGATCTAGAGTGTCAACATGTTCCACCATCTTAAGCACATGTGGGCCAACCTTTTGGCCCTTCTCTAGCTTGGCTTCAAAAAGCCGAGTCATAGCATTGTATTGGCGAATCTCGGGTGATTGAGAAAAGGCCAACGTCACCCTAGAGAATATCTCATATGCTCCAAGGGTGATGTATTGTTGCTTAAGGGTTGAGGACATCGACCAAATCAAGACCATCTTGACGTCGTTGGCTACCTTAAGGTATTCCTCATAGGCGGCTTTGGCCGCATTAGTGGCCCTTGGGCCGGGTTCATTTGGAGGTGCCTCGGTCAAGTAGCGCAAAACGTTATCCGATAACGCCGCGCTCTTGATCGTTTGCTCCCACTCGACGAAATTAGTTCCATCGTCTTTTAAGATGCATTTGTCCATTACGGACCTTAGCCATGAGTCTTTTCCTAGTTGAACGGTGTTGTTATTGTTTGCCATTGCGAATTATGAATAACTACAACAAAATTAGGAAATATTAACATTCATTGTTTTAATCAATTTTACTTGTATAAACAATTTAAACAAGTCACTCATATAATGACCCCTCACGAAATTATATAAGCGATTCCGAGACCCGCATTTTAGACAAAAGAACATGTTATGCAACTTTTATGTAAAAGACGGTAAGTCAACTTTTGACTAATTCTACTCCTAGAACTCTCGGTTGACGGATTTCAACTAAACCCATCTCCTAGTCCCAAGATAACGCTTATCTTGTTGAGTCCAACCCAATTTAGGCGTGTGATCGTATCACCCTACTTACCCGAGGTAAAAAGGTCCACGTTGTGGTTGTCCTAATGAACACGGGATTCATAGGTGCTTCAATTGGTAAGGCTAAATCTCAATTCCTTTTTAAGTTATGTGAGAGGTCTTGCCAATTTTAGTTATTAATTCCCTATAAGTGAACTAAGTCGGTGAATTTTGAATAACGTTGAATTGACAATCGATAAATAAAATGCATGTTGGTGATTTTGGCATGTGCGGAAAAATAAAGCAAGCAATCAAATTAAATCCTAGTATGGCCACCTAGCTAATCTAATTAACTAGATGATTACAAATCGGAAACCAACTCCTTGGTCCCTTGCCTCTTCATGGAACGCTTTCCAATATGGCACCGTCTTTTGGAACACCGACTTTGGGAATCACCGTCTTCACAATAAATAATTACAAAAATACAAATGAATACATAGCAAATTCCTATTATACATTTGATCTATAAAATGAAATTATTAATTATTACAAAACGGCGATACGAAATCGCAATAAATTACAACCAAATCGGTATTCCCTTACATTACGGGTAATACCGATTAAAATAATCTAGGCCATACTAGGTACAACTTGCAATAAAATAAATAAATGACATTCATTCATTCAACAACATAAATAAAAATGCTGTAAAAATCATGCCAAAATCACCCTCAACACTTGTCATGTTCATTCTAGCTCGGTTCTTACGAATTTTATCGATTTTATCTACTAAAAATCAATAATCAACACTTAAATCGTATTTAAGCTCAAACTAATTATCTAAACTGATTTAGAACTGAAAATTAGTCCCCACTAATTTCACTTGTATTTAATTAGTTTGAATTGATCGCATTTGCTATTTAAAGAGGTTTATTCATAACTTTTATGAATTAAACCCAAAATAAAATTAAAAAATCATTAAAATTGAAACAAAAATATTTGTACATACTGGAACACTTCCAGGAACCTCAAGAACAAAAAAAATTTGTCCAAAAAATTTGAAATGATTTTATGAACAAATAGCTTTATAATAATCGGTTTTTATCAAATAAAAACCAACTAAAATAGTAAAATGATGAAACAAATTTTCAAATTTTACCAGAATGATATAAATAATATATTAAAATGTAAAAAAAATTTTGAACTCCATAAAGTCTCGTTTCAATTTTAAGAACAAAATAACTCCTTTAAATCGATCTTTATCCAATAAAAATCAATAACCATGCAATACATGACTTAATGTCACGAAAAATTACATACAATATGTAAACCATGCATGTGACAACATATTAAAAATTTGAGGCCAGATTCAACATGCAACTATTTTTAGTTAACTTTTAACATAAAACTGCATGCTAACTCGATTATAAAGGCCATAAATCATAATAAATAGCAAATTAATTCTTAAATTCACCAAATTTGACCACAAACATTTTGAGGTCAGTAGGTATGCATGCAAATCAGAAAATTTCGTGAAAACCATTTTTTAACATAAATTTTCGATTTTTACTCAAGTTATCATATAACCCGATTTTAATGCTTAAAATCAACATGCATGCTACAAGCTAGCTCTGATACCACATGAAAGTTCATAGATCCTAATTAGACTCCTCTAATTAGTTACTAAATTACTTGTTAATTTAGTGTTTAATAAAGATCTATATAACATGCATGCAAATTAAAATGCATAATAAAAAGTAAGAAGAAATTTCCTTACATTGGGAAATTTCGGTTTATATGGGCACAACAAGAAACACCTTTCTTGTTGTTCTTGTGCTAGAAAGACAAAGATGATCCTCCTTGTAATCTTCAAATTAGAAGACCTCCTTTGAGATGCACCCAAGAGAAAAACCCAAACTAATCACTTAGTTTTTGACTAGAAAACACAAGTGATATGATGAACTAATATTAGATTTTATTACTACTCTAGTAATAGGAAATATTAGTATTTGAGAGGTTTTTAGAGAGAAGAGGATTTTAGTGAGATAAGCATTCAAAACAAGAATGAACAAGCAAGAAAAAATGAACAACAAAGTTGTCCTTTTAAGGACACTATGGTCCGGCCAAGGCAAGCCTATGTGGCCTCTTATTTTGCTTAAAATAATCCCATGCAATTACTTTGAGTGTAGTAGTGAATAAGACTATGATCATGTGTCATAAACATGACATGATCACATGTTGTAGTGTAATACAAGAAACAACAATCATCATGTTATACACTACCAATAATCGGCACCCACTAGTGTCATGTGGTCCATTTTGATTTTTGATATTTGTCCCACAAATACTTATAATCATATGTTTAATTATCTTGTATAATTAAGGGTTAATTTGATCATATAACAATTATATGACTCAAATTAATAAATAATATACACTTAACTTTTAAGTGATATTATATCATTATATCAATATATAATGGGTCCCACAATGTCTAGTTAGATTATTTTACAACTCCTTGTAAATATAATTAACTAATCACCTCTACCTCAAAGTATATGCATAACCTCAACTAATTTAATGAATTAACTATTAATCATTAAATTAAATCTTATTTAATCGTATTAAAATAAGACGTAAAATTTATTCAGTCAATTATCGTATAATTGACTAATAAACTTATCCGGAATGAGTTCGTAACTCAATTTCCAATAATTAACTCTCGTAACTAAACATATATCAAATATATATATAAAGTACTAATTAATATGTATCGTATACAAATAATTAGATTTCTGTTTGGGTCTCATCCTATAGGTGTGACCGAAAGGGGTCAGTTGATTACCGCCGTCATACGACAATAACGTCTAACTCTAGTCAGCTGACCGTTATCGATTTACGTTAATCAACTGACGTGGAGTATCAAAATACTAGTCATCCCAGTAATATTCCAAAATGAGATTTATAATATAAATGCACTATTGTGGAGGACAATAGCTCCAACAGGCTCTACCTTACATTTTTTGTAGTTTGCCAAATGTAGAGATCAAGCTTACTTGTTTTAAAATTCATCCCTTACCTACTACGTCCAAGACTTCCTCATGCATGTAAAATTCCATCGATAAGAATTGATCATTTAGCTTGAAAGCAATAGTCGGAAGTGCATCATAATGGACTTATATTATGCAAAAAGTTTTGTTTTTCTTTTTCAACTCAAAGTAAAGTAGAATGCAATGCATCCACCAAGCTAAACATCACATTGTCCTCAATGTGTTAGATACATCCCTTGACAACGGAAAAATAGACGTTTAATGGGGAAAGGGAACAATAGAGGAAAAAAGCTTACGAAACCATATAGATTCCTCCAAGCTAGCCTTGCTTACTTATAGTGGAAGGGTCATTTAGAAAGCTTCATCATTCTTTCTCCTGAAAAGTATATGTAAAAACATAGTGAGATAAGAAAAATGCAAAAGGAAAAGGGAAAAGTTAAGAAACACGAGTTGCATGTAATACTCTGTATTCTGAGTACTGTTTACTCGGTCAAGTAGAGGTCACTCGACTGAGTGTGTTGCGTACTTGACCGAGTAGAGTGTAATAGCCCGAGTAGGGTGCGTGTGTCAATTAGGCAGCCTTCTGCCTAGTTGACACTCGGTCGAGTAAACCGCAGGATGATTTCGGACGGTTTGATTAAAGATTATTAAAAGCTTTTAAAACATAATTTTAGCAGTTTACGTTTCATAATTAAACCCTAATATTCTAAACTCTCTCAAAACCTCTCAAGCATCCTTAATCATTCCAAGCCGGATCAAATTATTTCTTATTTGTTGATTTCACTCGGTATGTAAGTCAATTATATGATAATTGTTATTTACTATGAATTAAAACCCTGATTGAATTGAGGAAAAAGGGAACAAGGGTTAGTATTGATTATGTTAATTGCATGTTTAGGGGGAGACTTCGTAGAGGAATATTTCTAGTGATTTCTTGATTGTGATTTGCTGCGGATTTGCAAAAGGTAGGATTTACTACTCAATATTTTATATGTTAATCTTTGTCATGAGATGTGTTACTTGTTGATGTTGATATTACTTACTATTGTGATGATGATGGAGTTCAGGTTTGGAGTTTGGAATGGTAACTTGGTTACTATTTTTGTGATCCACCGGGAGACGGATCACACCCCGAGTTCGCCTCTCGTAGCTCTTCTGATGCAAGGGGGATATGCACATTAATGTTCCGGAAATCTCACTACGTTGAGATGGAATCTCGATGTCCAGTGCTGCGGTCTAGAATCAATAGGTGGTTTGCAGGTCGGGGTGGTAGCCTGATACTGCTGAGGTGACCGCTGCGGTGGACCTCAGGTTTCTGTTACTTTGCTTATTACTTTGTTGTCTTGTACATTGATTGGCTTATGGAGTACTGACCCCGTTTTTAGTTTTTAAAACTGCTGTTATCCATTGTGGAATGATGAGCAGGTAATTCGATGAGCTTGCGTTGGGGATTGGACGGGATCGTGGTTGTTGTGTTTTAGCTTCCGCTTTTATTTAGTGTCGTAGACTTTCATATTATTATCTTTACTTTATCAGTTGGACTGTGGTTTAGTACGGTATGCCGTCTGGATTTGGTTTGATGTAACCTTGAGTTAAACTATTGATTTAATAAACTATTGTTCTTTTATGGTTGATTTTTATATGTACTACCTCGGGCAACCGAGATGGTAGCATCCTGATTTACCAAGCAGGTCTTGTAAGGCTCTTTGGTATATGGGGTATTACAAAGTGGTATCAGAGCAACGATTTTGGAACCTAAAAGCAATGAACCTAATGAACATAGCAGTGTCTAATAAAATGAACCCTCTTAGAAGTCATAGGGAGCTACTGCAAAGATTTGGGAGACGTCCTAGAATCGCAACTTTGCCCCTATGACTCTTAGTCGGTCACAACGTAAGTGTCGGGACGTATTTGTGTACTTGATGTGATTCTTATATTAATTGTTGAGAATGGTTGAAGTGGAGATGGAGATGTTAAAACATGTATGGGATGAGAGATGTGTGAACGGTGGTGATGATAGACATGAGATATGTGTTCATTATTGATAAGCATGATATGTATGAATTGTGTATCAATATGTGAAGCCTATATGAGATGTAACATGCATGTATGAATGTGATTAATTGAATAAAGGTAATTATAACCATGTGTGACAACCCTCGCGAATGCGGAAATAAAACATACAAGCATGTGATATAATAAGCGGAAATACGGTATTTTAAAAACCTTTATACATGCAAGATAAGTATACGAGGAGTGTCAAATTACAAACCGAATACAAAATACTATAAGATAAGAGACGTAGTCTCCCAAAAGGTTAACAATATCAAAGTGATTAGCAAACTAGCTAATTAACGACTAGAGGTGAATATTCCATGAACAACGCCCGTTAGCTCACACCCGAACCCAAAATACCAATCAAAAAGCCATCCAAATCAGCAACCTGTTCATCCATGAAAAACATGAACGCCACAGTCAGTGGGGAGTAACACCGGCTTCTCCCAGCCATATCACATTAAACGTACATAAAAGGAAATACAAAAGTAGAAGCATGCATATATGAATATACATGTGAAATACGATAAGGATAGATAGGCAATTCATTATATATGTGACACCCTCAAATTTGCGGAAAGAAAAAAATAATTTAAATACATAATGAAGGTGTCTGAAATAAAAAGGGTCATTACAAAACGGAAATAATATTATACAATAAAAGTATCTGAAACGGGAGACATATCTCCCGTAAAAATACAGAAATAAAGAGTGTATAATAATATACAATCTAAGAACCGAATATAGGTCCAAGGTAATACTTCGCTCGCTAGCTCGTCAATGTACCCCATGTATGCATTCCCCACCTGTTCGACCGCATTAAATATAAACACGGAAGCCACAGTCAGTGGGGAGTAACTCCGAGTCCTCCCAGCCACGAAATGTCAAGTTTAATAAAACATGAATAACATAAAAGCAATGTATAGGAACAATACAAAACTTTAACATATATGATATGCTTTTCATGTTATGAAACAGATAACTAACAATTAACCTAGCATGTGAAAGCTATCATGTGAAACCGATAATACACTATAACTCGAGGTAGGGAAGCTGGTATGCTAGCTCAGAGGTTCCTCTCAGAAACATGGCCATGATACACTCAAACCCTAATCAACACGTAATCATGTGAATCAGTTAACAACCGGTAATCCAAACTCTATCAATCCTAGCCTGCTTGCATCTCACCTTCTAGAACTCATAGAATCATACAAACATGAAAGACCAATACTTCTATAAACAGGCATAAGTTCCTAGCACGGCCCATAGTCGATTGTAACTCGAGGCTATACCACAAGGTAGGAAAACATCCTAGTCCTAGACTGATCAGACCTAGCGACAACAGCTATTCCATTCCCCGTCCCATTACATAACCGTCTATGAGAAACTCTACTAGGCGACCCCCTAAGCAGAGATGGCTAGTACTTAAGCTGGCTCCAGTCCCAAAACGGATCAGGCAGCCATGCCCCGACTTGGATATAAGCCCACCAAGCCGAGACACAAAAGCTATCAAGCTGTGAACTCCATATGCTCGTTAAAGATAGTACGAGCCTATCAATGTCATGGTCCAAGCTACTCATTTAGAATTAGAATGGTCCAGACGCCATATATCCATAATTCTCTATGGGTACTTAGTCAACACGACACCAACCATATAATTAAACAGTCACGGAAAAACATCCTATCATGTGACTATTTGCAAATAAATCATATCCAAATATCATATCGCCTCATATCTACTAAGGCTAATTCAATAATTAAATACAACCATACTTGAAGACAAATCCCCGACCCGAGTCCCGCGACGGGTCATCAGTCAAAACGGGGCTGCCTAGATCTTAGTTTGACCAAACCCGTTTGGTCAAACCGGCTAGAAACAGAGTCTTTACCAATTAGACTTAGACATAAAAATTCAACATATTCATTACATGTTATTTAAAACTTCTAACATGTGAATTATTACATCTTACGAAAAACCCGCTTGACTTAAAGGATATAAATTTAAACTACGATCTCGTATTATAATTTCCAACATGTGAGAAATAATAATTTTATGAAAAACCTTTTTAATTAAATATTTTACGTATTAATATTTCCCACTTGCTAAATATTACAAAACACGATAAAAATAACGATAACTCAAAAACCGTCACCAGTCCCAAAGTGGGACCCACGGGCTGAGTTGGGCCGGACCCACATGGGCCTGGACTGGGCCCCACGGCTGTTTTGGCTACAAATGGGCTGTTTTGATTTAACTTTTCTAAAACCGACTTCTAATATTTTCCCGCATGCTTAACATAATTAAAACCCGTCAAAACAACCATTAAACAATCAAACATCGCCACAACCCAAAGACCAAAACCCGGACCCACCAATGACCAACCCAGACCGGCTGGACCGGCCTGGACCGGTCTGACCAGCCTGAACCGGCCGGTTCAGCCACCACCACCCACGGCCAACTACATGGCTCAACACCCCCAATTCCAAATAAATTCTAACATGTTTTTAATTAACAACATCCATTTTTAACAACCAAAATAATCATCAATCATACAAAAATCATGGTTTTAAATAAATCATACAAAATATATCCAAGAACACTAAACATATCAAAATTTCCTAGACAACATAAAAATCATAACTTAATAAAAATCATCAAAATTCATCCAACATGATAAAAACAACTCCTTATCATATTACTACTAAAAATCCACAAATCATAAAAACATGAACCAAAAACAAAGATGAACCAAAAACTAAAGAAAACCAAAGCTATGTGACATTATATCGTCGAGTAACTCGGAATCGTTACCTTAGCTAGCTAAAATCAAGTAGCACCAAAATAATAAGAACTAAGAACTAAGAAACCCGTCTTCTAGTCTTCCCCTAATATATACGAGTCACCAAACTCGTCTTCCAAATCTTCCCCTATAAGAAATGACAAGAAAACATTATTAGAACTTAAAATATGATTTTCCATAATTAAAGTCTTGAAAACGATTTTGACGGAATTGAAATAAAACCGTACGTGAAGATGAGAGCGAAGAGGAGATCCTAGAATTATAAGTTAGGATGATTTAATTAAGAAATGAAGATTTTATGAAGGATTTGCTCAAGAACGATGAAGAACAAATGATGAACGACGAAGAACACGAAGAACGATCAAAGAAAGTGATATTTTGATCTTTATTTGATTTGTTGTAAAATGAAAAGTTGTTTGTGAGTCAAGTGTGGTGTGTTGAGCCGTGTACATATAGGCCAAAGGGGATGTCGAGTTTTGAAATTGTTGTTCCGTAATTGACTCGCGTTTAATAATTATTTTACGGTAAACGATTAAATATAATTAACGATAAAGTTAATTACAACAAATATCAAGATATTATGTTATTATAATGAAAAGAAAGAAAATATCAAGGACAAAAAGAGGAGATGGAGCCGTGTGGCTTGATGAGCAATCGGGTCTGATTTATCGATTTGCGTAATTTTCGTTGACGGATCGATAAAGTTAAAAATATCTAGATATTATGATTTGTTTAATCAAAACAAATAAAATATCTAGTTGTGAGTGGAAAACGATGACATGGCGTGTGACTCATGCCAAAGTCGAGTTTCGATTTTGTTGCGCGCGTTACGATGCGTCGGGAATAGTTAAATGACTTTCGATTAAAAACCGTATAAGTTATTCTTTAAATTCCAAATAAATTCAAAATAATTATATTAAATTATGATAAATAATAATAAATCTAAATAAAAATAAATCAAAAATATTATTTTTTTAATAAAATTTCGGTCTTCAAACTTGCAAGGCGAGTCGGGAAAAGTCAACGGAAGTCAAAGTCGACTTAAAAGTTGAGAAAATTCAAAAATGACTTAAAAGTCAAGAAAAGTGTAGAACGACTTAAAAGTCAAGAAAAAGTCAATGACGACTTTTAAAAAGTCAAGGAAAGTCAAAGACGACTTAAAAAGTCAAGAAAAGTCAAAGATGATGAAAAACGGTCTTTTCATGAAATTCCTCAAAAATTCCAAATACGAACGCGGAATTTCAAAATAAGACTCGGAACAAAAATTCCTATTTTAAAAACTTAAGTTCTACTGAAAAGTGTTAGTAAATATTTTTACTAGAAAAATCGGTATTTTTCGGGTTGTTACAATCACCCCTCCTTTTTAAAAAGTTTCGTCCTCGAAACTTAGAAGAAGGAACGTAACATATATGTAGGTCTATTTCAAAACTGTTAAAAATATACTTGTAATATATTTATAGGATCTTATCAATGGAACGGAAGGTTCTCGTCCGCGGTCAAAAACCTCATCGTCCAAGTCAAAGACTCAAAAGATACACTTTCGCGTCAATTAATGAGAAAACTAGTTATCGAACGTCTCCAATAACGAGTCTCAACACTCCTTGACGGTAAAAATACTTGAAATTATAAAACATTTCTACACATGATTAGTTATGAACCTTTTTGGATACTTCTTATGTATAATATTATTTCCGTATTTATAAAACATTATTATACACTCTTTTATTTCCGTATTTATACGGGAGATATGTCTCCCGTTTTGGATACTTCTTATGTATAATATTATTTCCTTTTTGTTATGAACCTTTTTCTTTAAGACACCTTTGTTATGATGAATATATTTAATAGTAGGTTCCGGTTTTAAAAATTTACCGATTTTCACTAAAGTGAACCTATTAGAAACGTATTCTCATCTTTTATTTATTTAAATTACTTGTTTATCTTTCCAAAATTTTGAGGGTGTCACATTGGCGGTGGTGGCTCACTCAAGTACTTGAGCTTACCGTCAGCAATAGCAGCATTCCGTAATGCCGCCTCCCAGTCCGCAAAGTTGGACCCGTTATTCTTCAGTCGCGTTGACTGATTCATAGTGTCCATGAACATCTTAAGCCAGGACTCACGTCCGAGCGTGGCACTTGGCATTGGGTCATCAGTATGGCCAGCCATTTGTTATTAGCAGTTTATATCTGAATATATGACTGTGGGAAAAATAAATATGATAAGTTTCATCGTTTTAAAATTTGAGTCTAATGAAAAACAGTTTAATTCGATGACTCGTGCATTTATACAATTGACCTCCCTCAAGAATTATATAAATGATCCCAAGACTCAATTTCTGTAAATTGATAAGCCAACCTCTTGGCTAATTCTACTTTTAGAATTCCTGGTCGATAAATTTCTGTAAATTCTATCTTTAGTCCATCATAATCACGAGATATTACTCGTACTATAATGTTGAGATAAAATAGGTCAACACTCACTACTTACCCAACGTAGAAGGGGTCATATTATGACTTCCGACGAAGAAGGGGCTCATAGTAGTTTTCCCTATAAAGACTAGTCTCAATTTTAATTTATAGGGGAAGGTCCCATCATCTTAACTTAAATTCATTTTAAGTGAACGAATGTCTAGCAACTCGAGAATGATTTAACTAAGGTGATGGCCCTAAAAGCGAGTGACATCTGTATGTCCATGATTAAAAATATTCAATCTTTATGAATCATTTTCATGCATTTTTAGTTTAGGTGGTTTGGTTTAGGCGGAATATGATGCAATTATATCTATCATGTGATGGAAAGTAAACGAGAATGAAAACGTAAAGGAAAAACATGTCCTAGTGTGGCCTATCCTACCAAAAAGAATAAAATACAACTTGGAATCCAACTGCTTGGACCCTCAAAGCTTGACTTGATCACCCTTCTTGGTCCATGTAGCGGGAGTGAGCTCCAATGTCCATCTTTAGTCTTCTTTGAAATTACAATAAATAAAATTACATAGATCCTATTTATTACATACTAAATTCAAAACCCAAAACTAAAATAATGGAGATGCCATATCTCAAAATACATCCAAGACTATGTTACCATCATTACGGTAACACAATCTACTAAGGCCACACTAAGTTACAACTGATTGTAAAATACGATAAAAATTCATTCAACCAATCCAAAAACATTATAAAAGCACCAACTAAAATAAAACATGCAAGACATAATACAGTTATTAAGATGTTTTATTATCCAAAACACCCAATTAACATCGATTATAATTATGTGGTAATTCTGTAGTTACCCACATCAATTACAATCTTGATTCATTTTACTGATAAAATGAATTATCCTAAACATTTCAAACTGCTTTAAAATGTAAGATATTAAGCATATGTGAACCGATTCACATTAATTATACACAATCCGAATAATGTACAATTAAAGGCCAAAAACTTGAACACGAAAAACAGAAACTTTTCAGCAGAAATTTTCGGCAAATTTTTTTTTTTTTTTTCCCATCAAAACGGTCCTTATCGACAAAATAGGGAAAAATCAATATCCTTTCAAATGATAAACTCATTCAACATCATTTCCATTTTCATTTTAATCTAATCTTTATTAAATTAAAACATCTACAAATCTATTGTATATTATTTTAACAGATTAAAATAACAAAATAAATTTAAATAAAAACGAATACGAAAGGAAATACGATACTGTAAAGTACTCGATCGAGAAGAAATTAAACAATAAAGTCTCTCGATCGACTAATTCTTCCTAGTCGATAAACAGGGACCACGATTGAGTATAAACATCACTCGATCGACCAAATAATTTGAGAAAACCTCTCGATCGAGCAAAACAAGTACTCGATCGACCAAACTAATGAGAAACCTGCTCGATCGAGCAGACAAAGGTACTCGATCGACCAAAAACTCACACAAAACTGCTCGATCGAGACACTAAAGTCCTCGATCGAGTCAAACACAAAGCGGCATAAACAGTTTCGGTTTATGAAATCAAATTAAAACAATTTCGTGGCCTATGCTCTGATACCACTTGTGGGAAATCGGTATTACCACAATACAATTATTATAGGATTATAAAGAAAAAGTAATAATTTGATAATGCTAGTCATAAACGAAAACATGAATAAGAGTAGAGATTTAGAAATCAACCTCCAGTCCTAGCAATTGGCGTAAAGAACAGAGATATCAAAGTAGATATCCTCCTAATCGTTGCACCCAAGATTGTATGAGATATACCCTTCTCCTTTGCTAGAAAGAGAACAAAAGTTACTGTTAACTTTTGTTTTTGTGTTTTGTGAAAGAGTTACTGTTAACCTTTTTTTTTGTGTGATGTGTGTGGGTTGAGATGGAGGCACAGTAAGAATAGATTAGGTTAGAAAATCAAAGCTTAATTTCCCTGCCTTCTCCCTCTTTCTCACGGCTCAATTTGGGCTTTTATATATGAGGAGATATTTTGGTCTTCTCAAAAATAACTACCCATTGACTAAAAACTGAGTGTATCTGGATACTTTCGTTTTTGGTCATTTTAGCTTCCAATACAATGTAATATATTATAATCATCGTTTTACATGGACCGACATTATAAATACATCATTAATTATAAATATCTGTATATTTATAATTCGCCAATTAATTATAACAGTTTATGTTTAATTAGCTTACATTATATACAACAATTAAATATAACATTTTACATTCAATTTACAAATTACAGTTAATTCGTCTCAGCTAACTTTATTTAATCGTTATTAAATAATCGTCTCATCATCACATTGACTAACCTTTTAGTCAAATAGACTGACTAACCTTTTAGTCATATAATAGGGCATCAATATGATTATTTTCTCAAATAATCACATCTCTCAAACACATCCTATAGGTGTGACTTTTAGGGACCAGTTGATCACCGCCATCTGTATGACAAAAACGTCAAACTTATCTAGCAAGTCAACCGTTATTGATAAACGTTATTCAACTGATTATTATACAAAGTATACCCTGTGAACCTACAGAGGTTTATTTATGTTATTGCACTAACTTTGGAGGACACTAGCTCCAACAATATGGGTAGACTTAAGGACCTAAGGTGGTAGTCTTTGGTGTACTTGATGTTTGTTAGGTTCTAACTTGTTTGTTGATTGTGTTGAGTGATGTTGTGTTTGTTTGTATCTACCGTCTTAAGGTGGATCATGTGTTACCTAGAAGAAGTATCCTCTACCAAAGATTGAAGATTGACAAGCCTAATTGAAGTGTATTTCTTCCTCATCGATGATTTCTCTCGTTCTTAATGTTTGTATCATGCTCTTTTCCTTCTATCTAAATGCTTCTTTATCATCTAACTTCTTTTTCCCTTGGAAATTACTCTTGTTACCTTCCTCCTCTTTATCAATTTGTACCATCAACTTCCTTATGTGACCTTTTGTGGACACCATACCCATTTGTTTGTGGCATATTGTACTTGGTCGGAAGAATTTTAGACTTTGTGGAATATTAGTGTTTGTTAGAATGAATTTGTGATTTGAGGAAAATGGTATAGATCTAATTTCACCCTATAGTGGTGAGAGTTGGTATCCTTGAGGAAAGTGTGGTAAGGTATGTTTAATGATCTTAATGTATAAATGCTTGCCATGAGTTGTGTGTAAATAGTTCATGATATTTGATGGTGTAAGGTAGATGAGTTGGCTATGACTTCTTAACTCATTAGTAATTTAGTCTTTTGGACTTAGAAGTTTAGTATTGTTTTGAAAACCATGCTTATGATATGTCTAATTGGTGTAAATAAGAAGTTTTGAATGATATCTTGAAGTGCGAAATACTTTTGAGGTTAAGTGACGTCTTGTGGTTTCCTATTGTGTATTTGTGAGTATAGGCTTGGTGGAAAAGCATTGGCTATAGTTCTTGGATTTAAAGATATGATCTTATCTTATGGTATCGGAGACTCGTTTGAAGTAGTAAGATTTCGTAGTAAGTTGAACCATATTACTTAAGGATTATAAATATGAGCGAGATTCGATGATGTGAACTATGATGGAAATACCTTGGGACGTTAATGATGATGTTTGGCTTGAGGTTGTACTTTGTTAGTAATGAACTCGTGTGCTATATGAGTTGAAAATGACCGAGTATAAGGGAGTATTTGTTAGTCCTTCAGTTAAAGAAACCTTTGAGGTTGTGTTGAATATTTGAGCTAAAAGAATGTTATTATGCTTAAGTTGTAATTCCGCAATTGGGAATCCGTGTTATATGAAAGGGCTGATGAATTTGGGTTGTAATCGATTTGTTAAATCTAGGTGTACCTTACTTTGATGATTGTGGTACGATGGTCCCTTGTAAGAGACCTTTGTTTGGGATGAGTTGCTTTACTATCACCCTAAGCCTGAAAGGAGAAATTTTGTGGAATTAAACCTTAAACTTTTACTCGTGCCATCATCCCTTTTCATTTCCATTCTTGAATGTTTTTGTCAAGATTGATCTTTAAGAAATCGCGTGCTCGTATCTTATTTCTTACTCGGATATATTCATACCTCTACTATCTTCTTTGTCTCTTCCTTGACCTCGTTATTTTCAGCGCTCCTCTCTTGTAATCTCGTGCCTGATAATTCTCGTGTTCTCCTTGAGATTCCTTATCGTTTCCGATCTCGTTTGCTCCTTCATCTTTTCTCTAGTGGATTGGATATTCTGTTTGTACACCTCAGAGAATAAGTGTGATGTATTTGGGATTCTTTAGCTAGAATATGTGTCTTTGGATTGAGCAACTTTCATTATGTATTTCATCATGGGAAATAGGACTTAAGCTCTAGGATGAATCCTAATAGTGATAATGTATCCTCTCTTGGTGGTTTTAGGTTTGGAGCTTGGTATTGTAGTGTTATTTTGAGAATTGAGTTGATCATGATAATAGTTTGTTGATGTTGAGTAGTATATCGGTTGCTTGGTATGTCATTTGGGAATTTGATGTCTCTAATTGGTGGATTATAAAAGAGACTTTGCTTTAGGGTAATTGAGTTGGTACCCAAAGTTTGAGAAGTTTTGTCATAAATGAAAATCGATTCATTTTGAGTTTTAGATGAGCTAGATGATTTGAATGGTTGTCTGATTGCCTAGTGATTGGCCATTTGTGGTTTGGAATTAGTAATTCTCTTTTATTCTTAAGGAATCATAGTTTGAGATTGAGAAATGTTCGTTGCAAGCTTTGGATAGTAAGTGCTCAGTTGTTATGGATTATAAAGTTAGAATGGTGAACCCATTTATCTTGAGGATTAGTAACCATCATAGTTTGCTAATGTGACTATTTATATTTGAGGCTTCGAGGAATATCTTTATAATTAAAGAAAGTTGCATCTCGAGTTATAGTTGAGCTAACTAATTTGATTAATGGTCGCATTGCCATGTGTTTGGCAAAATATTAGTGATTTGGGATCTGTGCCCGACCTTTCTGGAGGTATTGTGTTTTAACTTTTGAGGATGAGAAGTCCATCATAAATTTAGGTTAATGAGTTTTGGAATAAATTGGATCAGGGGATTTTATGGTAAGGACCGTTCACTTTGTGGTTGTTAGTAGATATGGTCCCCTAAGATGAGATTTCTTTGGTTAGTGGTCTCAGATGGAGTATGATGAATCTAAGGATTTTATAGTACTCCTGCAGATTACAATCTATGGACCCTAGTCGATGCTAATTAGGTTTGAATGGTTAGGTTGATGACTTGAGGCCTCGTGGTTATGAAGGATTTCAGTAGAAATCTAATAATTGAAAATGTTGAGGTGTAACTTGGGTAAATTAAATCCTCTTGAGGATTAGAGTATTAGTAGGGTTAGCACTATCGAATTCTTGTAGATCTTCGTACCGATTTTATCGTGATCTTCCTATCCCTAAGAGTTCAATTTGTTTCATTTTTGAGTGTTTTGTATATATTTTGTTACCCTGAATTGTGTGTGAGATGTGCGAGTCGCTCTGTGTTTGTGTAATGTCTTGTTATTTTGATTTTATCTTTGAGAAAACCTTCAAATTTTCATATTGTATTTCTAATTTAACTTTTCAAAGAAGTCTAAAGATGGATTGTGTACCCTCTTTTTGGAGAAAATGGATTTCTTTTGCTTTTATATTTGGATTTTGCGTTTGGTTGGATGTTTGGACTTATTATTGGAGACGTCTGGTGACTAGTCCTGCACTTACTAACGTTTGTTTTGAATTTCGATTTCACTATTTTGACATTAATTTGATTTGGATAACTAGAGTACTCGTTCGCGACGGGCACTCTTGTGATTCGTAAATAACGTTTCACACTTATGAAAATTCTCCTTAAACCGTTTTCGAGAAGAACCTCGTTTCATAAATGTTTCCCTTGTAAAAGTTTTCTTGTTAATTCTTAAAACCAATTCTTATCCTTGATACTTTTGTTTTCTACTCTCAAGTTTCGAGGACGAAACTTTTTAAAAGGTGGGGTGATTGTAGCACCCGCAAATGTACCCTATTTTTATAGTAAAAATACTTTACGGATACTTTTCAGCGAAATTTAGTTTTAGTTTAGAATTAAATTTTCCGTGTCGAATTTAGAATTTCCGAGTCCGTATTTGGATTTTACGCGAGATTTCAAGTGAATCACGTCTTAAGACGTCTTTGACTTTTTTTGACTTTTTGCCACTTACTCCTTCATATACTCCCTCATAACCTAACTCCCTCACAACTCAAACTTCTTCTTCCTCATACAAACCACCAAAACCTAGCCTCCATATTTGCTCAAGTCTTAGTATCGATCCTACGCCTTCATTTCTTGCTCAAATTTACCAAGGTTCGTCTTATTCCTTCCCTCTCATCTTCCTCTATCCGTATTGGTAATAAAATTACCGTCTTTCTCGCTTTTCAATTTATCCGTCCTTCTCAAAGGTGAATTATATTCATCTTTTGTCGTCTTTGTTTAGGTGGAAACTTCCTAGACCCCGACAAAGATTACTATCTAGTGGAGGAAGGCTTAGAAACCGTTTAAAGACGCATAAAGGTAACGGTGAAGGGTTACTCGATATCATTTACGTGTTTTACGTGTTTTCTATGTTAGGAATCGTATTTAGAATTTGATTAGTAAGCTTAGAAATTGTGTTGATGATGATACTTGTTGTTTGTTGAGAATTGATATGAGAATTGAGGTTTATGATAATCGTTGTGATGGTTAGTTAAACAAAATGGAGTTCTTGACCCAAGTTCCACGTGTGAAACTCTGTCACGACGTGAAACAGAGGCATCACAGAAAACCAATACCCTTGGCGTAACAGACTTTCAGAGCGTAACATGTAAGTCACGGTCGTGACGACTGCAGTCCATACAGTGACCGCCTTTCGAAAATGATCATATCTTCCTTCGTTACTACTCTGTTCCTTGTTTTTTGGGGCTTGTGGACCTACCGTTGGAACCGTAAGAGGATAAGCTATCACACCTCAATTGGAAATTTATCAATTTGCATGTCTAGAAGAAACTCTAGTTATGACCGTTTGAAGTGGACCCTTGTTTTAGTAAGTTTCCAAACTTGTTGTTTTGAGATAAGATCTATGTTTCATATTTATTATGCTTCTTAAACTTGGTCTAATGCTTATGTATCATGTATTGATTCATGTTTATCATAGTTACATTTATATAATGCCATGTTCTCATGTTGTGTGACGGTTTTTGGTATGTTTCCACTTTGAGTCGGTTTTTACAAATGATACGGTTTGAGCACTAATTGTTAAGTTCTTTGTACTCTCATTCCCCCGGCTACCTCCACGTTTGTAAGGCTGGAATGTCGGAACGAGGACTGTATCCTTACTGCTTAATTGCATGTGTTAGTGGGCATATGACGACGTTGTTGGGATGCGAACGCTTTGCGTTGATCGAACCTGCCGTCAAATGTTGTATACTTGCGAGGTGGTGTCATTGCATGTAGCGTACCGCTTGTTATGATGCTTGTGCTCTTTTCGCCTCTTTCGTGAATTATCGACCGAATTTGGGGTACTCGGCGTCTATGATTGACCGAGTCTTGGATGCGAAATGTCATCGCTTGTCGAATCGGAACACGTTTATTCCGAGAGTCTGGCCAGGTTTAGACTAGGAACCGTATTATTATCATCGTCCTACCAGGAGGAAATTTGTCTACATATACAAAATGTCATCGTGTATGCGTTCAGGGAAATGTTTATCTCGTAGATGCCTTTTAATCAAACTTGCCAATTAACACAGTGCTAGTGCGTTTCATTTACCGTGAGAGATGTCGGCATTGTGTCGGTGCGTTTGGATGGATGATTACATGAATGATTATATGATTGATCATTGAATGACTTGGCATGGTTTGTTTGTCGAGTCCTAATCTTATCAAACTTATACTGCTAACGGTGAGATGCAAGCCCTAGAGAGCGTATTCGGTTGCCTAAGAGTGTCTTCCCCGAGTCTTTGTATAACATGATGGATTCGGATTTGTACTTCATATGCTCTTATCATTCTTTATTGAATTGCCTATCTATCCTTATCGTATTTCACATGTATATACATGTATGCATGCTTCTACTTTTGTATTTCCTTTTATGTACGTTTAATGTGATATGGCTGGGAGAACCCGGAGTTACTCCCCACTGACTGTGCCGTTCATGTTTTTCATGGATGAACAGGTTGCTTGATTGGATGGCTTTTTGCTTGTGGTATTTTGGGTTCGGGTGTGAGCTAGCGGGCGTTGTCCCTGAATGAAACACCTCTAGACGTTCATTAGCTAGATGCTAAATAACCTTGTCTTTGGTTAACACCTTGAGAGACTACGTCTCTTGTAGTATTTTGTATTTGGTTTGTAATATTTGACACTCCTCGTATACTTCTTCTTGCATGTATAAAAGTTTTAAAAACATCGTATTTTCCGCTATTTAATTCACATGCTTGTTATGTTTT
>JAIUZE010075097.1:0-38607 GCA_022085475.1 Heliosperma pusillum | reverse complement strand
AAAGTAGGACATACCACAAACCGTCACAAAACATGTGAATAGGGAAATATATAAACTTAACTATGGTAAAAATGAATCAATACATGATACATAAGCATTATTACAAGTTTGTGAAGCATAATGAATAAGAAACATAGATAACTCTCCAAAACAACGAGTTTGGAAACTAACTAAAACAAGGGTTCACTTCAAACTGTCATAACTAGAGTTCTATACATGAAAATACAGAAATTCCAAGTCGAGGTGATAGATTATCCTCTTACGGTTCCAACGAATGGTCACAAGCCTTAAAAAAGCAAGTAACGAAGGAGATATGATCATTCTACGAAAAGGGGTCAGTGCAGTGAAACTGCACGAGTCCACCCGAGAACAACAACACCATTTCTATCATTTCCAATCTTCATAATTCACTTCTATCAACTATCAACAATCAATATTCATCATCAAAAATCAACAAATAACAACAATCATCATCCATAACATAATTCCTAAACTTACTAATCGTAATCTAATACAAATTCTAGCATATAAAGCATGTAAAACACGTAAATGATACCGAGTAACCCTTCACCGTTACCTTTACGCGTCTTTAATCGATTACTAAGCCTTCCTAGTAGTCTCCACCTACAATTAGGTAATAAAAGATGAATATAATTCACCTTGAGAAAGACGGATAATTTAAAAAGCGAGAAAGACGGTAATTTTATTACCAATACGGATAGAGGAAGGTAAGAGGGGAAGAATGAGACGAACTTACGTGAATTTGAGCAAGAAATGAAGACGTAGCGATCATCCTAAGATCGATCAAGGAAGGGGGTTTAGGTTTTGGTGGTTTGATAAGGAAGAAGGAGATGTTGAATTGTGTTGTGAATGAAAATAGGTTAAGTGTTAGTATGACTTATATAAAGAAAAAAGTCAACAAAAGTCAAAGACGGATCAAGAGTCAAGAAAAGTCAAAGACGACTTAAAAGTCAAGAAAAGTCAAAGACGACTTAAAAGTCAAGAAAAGTCAAAGACGACTTAAAAGTCAATAAAAGTCAAACTCGCCTTAAGACGGGATTCTCATGGAATCTCGCGGAAATTCCAAATACGAACTCGGAAATTCTAAATTCGACTCGGAACATAAAATTCTATATTAAAACTTAAATTTACTGAAAAGATTTCGTAAAATATTTCTACTAGAAAAATAGGGTACATTTCCGGGTGTTACAAGTTTAACCTAATTAATTAAATTTTTGTTATAAAAGGAAAGCCCGTCTTTCATAATTAGCTATGCTTTTATATTATAAACTCATGTTTTCTTTGCTTTGCTACTGGATTTTATTATCAAGACGATTGTCTTTAGTTCAACTTGTAATCGGTATTCTTCAATCTTTCTTTGTTATTCAATTAGTTACCTTCTAGTTCTTAATTATACTTTGTTCATCCTTTCATTATTGTTAATCATGTTTGCTTTAATTATTATTGTTGTTATTAATATCGTTATGAGTAGCTAAATTCCTTTCTAGGGTTGAAAGGGGATCTAGGATTGTTAGAAGGGGTAGACTAATTAAATGAATTGCAATTGCATGGGTATCGTTTGATTATCGTTTTAATTCTAGTTGTTCGATTACTGGCCACGATTAATTAACTAGTCTCGCGAATTAGGATTAACACTGACCGGGTTAAGACTAATATAGGCTACGATATTGAATATAACTCGTTTAATGATAGCGATCGCATGTTAACTGTAGATCTAAAGGGCATAATTGAATCGACCAATCTTGTGACCCTAGATACCTTTATTGCATGATAGTTGATAACACCCTTACCCCTGAACAATAATCCTAGTGAACCTGAGACCCTAGACTTTAAATCTTATTGTTTTAGACCTTTTATTGTTGTTGTTTGCTATTAGTTTAGAAATACCAATCAAAAACGCCGAAATTGTTACTTAAGAGACAAACCTAGTTTAACAGATTAGAATACTACCGCCTCCCTGTGGATTCGATACCTTGCTTACCGCTGACTATTAGTTAGTAGTGAATTAAGATTACTTTGATTAAGGTGACGCGACGTTACCCTTATCAAATTTGGCGCCGTTGGCGGGGAAGCACTAATTTTCTGTTTGTTTCTACTTAGTTTGTCTTTTTCTTCATCTCAGGGAACCTAAGTTCCTTGAGACCGTTCTTATTCTTTTCTTTAGTGTTCATTTATGCCCAGGTGTTCCAGGTCCGATCTCGTACCCTACGATTCCGAAGCAGAGAGGACTCTCCGAGTTAGACAAAACTTTTGGAAGGAAATTCAAGAAGCGGAAGACTTGAGTACACTTGACACAGTTTATGCCGAATTTGTCGCAGAAAAACCATTCTTAGAAGAGGATTCACATATTTCTGCCACCACTACAACCATGCCTACTTTAGGCAGCCATTCGGAGTCTTTCGTTGCATCTATATTACCAAGGGATTCAAACTCCCTACTACGGGTAATGGCACCTTTGAGATTTGTCCATCTTATATTTCTTTGGTGGAGCGACACATGTTTGGAGGAAGCCCCACTGAGGATCCTGCTAAGCATATGAAGAAATTCACCAATTATTGTTGCTCTATTCCTTTAACGGGCGGGGTAACGCAAGATCAGATCAAGTTGGTGTTATTTCCCTTTTCCCTACGAGACGGGGCAGAAGATTGGTTGAGTGAGTTAGATGTGGATGCACTTGGCATCACCGATTTGAATTCTCTGGCTCTTGCATTGTACAAAAGATACTTTCCGCCACAGAAAACCAACACCATCCGAAGTCAAATCACAAGTTTCAAACAAAGTCCTACTGAGAACTTTAATGAGGCATGGGTTCGCTATAAAAAGCTTGTCAAATCTGTTCCACATCATGGTTTTGATACTTGGTTCCTATGCAATAAGTTTTACAACGGGTTATATGATGATCAGAGAGCATTGCTAGATTCTGCTGCCAAAGGAAGATTCCAAAATAACACTACCGATGCTAATGCTTTGAAGTTGATTGATGAGATAGCCACTCACACTGCTGAGTATGGCAATCCAAGGGGTAATGTGAGGCGAGGAGGTTTAGATAAAGTCGTTGCAGCTCAGTTGGAAGCATTAACTGCTAAAATTGCCGAATTACAAACTTTAAAATCCTAGGAAAATAAACAAACGGTTCATGCCATGGTTCAACATGAGCCAACTGTAAAATATGTGGTACTATGGGGCACAATGAAGTGGAGTGTATGAGTACGGTTGAACAAGTGCTTGCCTTTCAATCCTTTAAGCAAGGTACACCGTACTCAAACTTTTATACTGAAAGGACAAGAGAGCATCCAAATTTCTCCTACCGAAGTCAGAATGTTCTTAATCCTACCCCACCACCACCTCAGCAACAAGGTTCCTCTTATGTGATTCCTCAAAATCGCAATTCCCAAGGTAACTATAACCGTTCAAATCAACGAGGCCAAAAATTTCAACAACCTCCACCTCCATCCCCTACAAGTAATGATATGGCAGAATTGAAAGCCATGTTGCAGCAAAGTCTCATGATACAACAAAAGCAAGATGCTCAGATCTCACAACTGCTCGCACATAACAAGATAGTGGATACTCAAATTGCCCAATTGGCATTTTAAAATCCACACAAACAACCATGTAATCTTCCTCCTCAAGGACACCCTCCACATGAACAAGCCAATGTTATTACCTTGAGGAGTGGGACCCATTACAAAGGTCCAGAAATGAAAGGGGATGAGAACGATGTAAGTATGGAAGTTGCTCGTCAAGGTTCAAAAACAGCGAAAAAGTGGCTGAAAAAGAGGTTGCTCGATCGAGCAGCACCCCTTTGCTCGATCACGCAACCCAGGAAAAGTTTGAAGATTTTGCTCGAAAAGTTCCTGAAAATTCTTGTTTTGACAAACTCAATCGAGCAGCCCCTTTGCTCGATTCAGCAACCCCTGATCAGACTTACACATCCCCTACTTCACCTTCAAAAGCAAAAGAAGCCGAGCCAATCACCATTACACTTCCTTTTCCTCACCGCAAAAGAAGCCGAGCCAATCACCATTACACCTCCTCACCCTTACACTTCCTTTGTGATTTAGGGGCTAGTGATAGTGTTATGCCATTTTCTATATGTAAAAAGTTAAATATGGGTGAACTTACTGTTACAACCATGACCTTACAAATGGCGACCGCTCTATTAAACACCCTTTGGGTATTTTAGAAGACGTACCGGTTAGAGTAGGGAAGTTTTCATACCAGCTGAATTTGTCGTATTAGATATGGCTGAGGACACCCAAATTCCTATCATCTTGGGACGACCTTTCCACCATACTGCGGGGCCGGTCATAGATGTTAAGAATGAGAGACTTACACTTACGGTGGGGGATGACACTATCACTTGCAATTTAGATAATGCAATGGAACACCCCATGCTAGAAGAGACATGTCATAGAGTCGATATTGTGGATTTGAATGTTGATGACTGTCGTTCTTTGTGTTTGAATAGGGATCCTCTGGATATCGCCTTAATTTCCAGCACTGCTGAAGCTAGAAGCTCACAGAGTAAGGAAGTAGTTGAGATGGAAAAACTGCTGACAGGAGAGGAATGCAAGTTACAAAAGGTGTATAGCTTAGGTAACCCCCCTAAGGTTACCGAGGTAAAGAAACCTGAACTTAAACCCCTCCCCTCTCATCTTAAATATGTTTTTCTTGGTTCCTGATGAGTGAATATTTGTATGATTTTAATCCCCAATTTAGCTCGGTTTTGTATGTCATTTGTGCTTTGTTAAGCCATTTTATGAGCTAATATCGTCTTCTAGGCGAATTCCTATGTTCTAACCTGTTTTGTAGGGAAAGTGACGTTTCTACGCCCTTTTTCTATATTCCCGAGCATTTGCCTAGAACCCGACGATTTGAAGAAGCAAGCTTGACCAAGTGAAAGGCATTTCAAGAAGGTTCACTATTTCAAAAGAAAGAAGAAGTAAAGACGATGTCGCAGTTGTCGGAAGATCAATCAGTTAGGTGGAAGAATTCATCGCTTTACATCAAACCCTATCAACAAACCCGACTCAAGAGGTCAAGGGGGATGTTGAAAGTCAAGTCATATGCAAGGGGAGATGAAACGCAAGTGAAAGCTTCTAGAATGCAACTTACCCGATCGGGTAAGTGTGTACCCGATCGGGTATCTCTCCTGCTTTGAGCAAAATGCTTCAACTTCTCCTTTTTGTCATATATGTTCAATGCTTGACCCCTTCCCCACGAAACCCTAATGTTATATAAAGGATGCTCCAGCCCCTGTTCTCAACACATCTTACATCCTCTTCTTATCCTTTCTTCTCTTCTTACACTTCTCTTTAGATTAGGAGAAGGGAGAACTAGCCTCCCTTCTCTCATTTTCTTCTTCTTTAGTCTTTAGTTCTTAGTTTATTTCTGTCCTTTCTACATCAAAATCTTAGCTTAGATTAATAAGAGTTTCAATCTTTGTAGTCTACTTTGTTGGGTACAAGTGTTGTAATTCAAGGAACGATTATTCTATGCAAGGGATTTCTATTATTGTTATCACTTTCGTTGTTGATCGTCACCTAGGTATTTCTATTTTATTTCTTGTTTAATGTCTTTATGTTTTCTATTTGATTGTTATTTTCTATTTATGTTATCTTAGATTCATTTAGTATCGTTATAATCGTCATTTCAATTTCTAGATTATCAATTAGCGTCGTTATTATCGCCATATAAAGAGTCTTAAAACATGACTATCCTTGTTTTCATTGTTGATATCATAATAGATTTAAACATTATCATGAGTGAGTAGTCACCTTTCTAGGGTGTAGGGTAGCCATGTTAGATTGATTAAAAGATGATAATTGGATAAAAGAAATTGTGCTTTTAAAACATTGTGTCTATGTATGTTTGGACTATAACTGGAGTGTAAACTACTAAGGTTTACAATTTTAAGGGATGGTTGATTAGGCTTACTCCAACTGAGAACAATTTCAAACAGAAATGGATGTTGTTTTAGAGAGGGTGAATTCTTTCAACTGAAACTCAAGGATATGACTTAGTGAAACTCCCCTACAGCATGGCACAAGAGAAGGGACTCAAAGACTAGTTTCTGAGACAGGTTTAAAGTGTTACAGCAATGCACAAACACCCTAGACTAGACTCAAGGAGCAAGCAAGCTAGTCACAGCAAGGCACATACTTAACTTAACTCACAAAGCAAGACACTGATCAGACACCTTGAAGATGTATCAGGCTTGACTCAAACTACAACACTTAGCACAAGTTTGAAAGATTTGTGAGGATTCTCAAGCTAATTTATTCATAAAAGTCTGATTAAAACAATACATGAGACCCTCCTTATATAGGGAGGCTGATACAATGTGAACCCTTGGATGTAAAGTCCATCTAAGGGCCAACTTTTTGCTTGAACTACTACAACAGCTAACTAATTAAGAGCCTCACAAGGACATAAAGCAGACTGATGCAAAAAGCAATAAAGCAGTTTTTGGATTTTTCCTGAAATGTAAATCTGTTGTTCTTGTTGTCTTGATGCTTTGCTCTGGGTGTTTTGCTGCTCCTTGGGACTCTCCACTCTTATTAGAACTTAGATAAACCTGCCTTGGATGAGGACAAGTTGACTTAAACAAAAGGAAACCACATCTGGTCTTGTACTTTCTCTGCTAGGATGCTCACTGGACTCTAGCTTGGGCTGCTTGTAACTTGCGTTTTTGCTAGATTCCTAAATGAACTCTCCTGGACAAAATTGTTGATTAATGGGTTGGATTGATGGTGAGACATGGTGGGGGTGGCTGGGATGCTCTGGTGTACCTCCTTGGTGCTGAATTTGCTAACTGGTCTGCTTAACTCTGACTGGCATTGTTTTTGGATTGTGTAGGAAATTTTGACTGAACTGAGCCTTGGCATGGTTTGGTGAGCCTTGGACTGTCTTCCCCAATGTCCTGGCTTGGCTTGGCTTGAGTTTGGTTTGCCATGGCTTGTTGTTTGGACCTTGTGACTCGAGCTTCCATCTGTGGGGGTCTTGGGGTCAGGCTTGTCTGGCTTGTGGCTTGATCATCAAGGCCCCTTGGGTGAGCTCCTGCTACAGCCTCCCCAGGTTAAAAAGGGCTTGACCTGAAGCATGTGTCTTCCTCTCCCTCAGAGTCTTCATAGAAGGGACTAAGATCTCCAACATTGAATGTCCCATAAACTGCATATTCTCCTGGTAGATCAATCCTATAGGCATTAGGACCTATCTTCTCTATGACTTGAAAGGGACCATCTGCTCTTGGCTCTAGCTTATTCTTTCTTTTGGAAGGGAACCTGCAATGAAACTATTCATAAAGACAAGCTAAACAATGACAAATTGAACTAAGGTTAGACACTTTGCAATTGCTTGAACTGGTTGCTAAAGAAAAGATAGAACCTTAACCAAAGCACAAAGCCAATGATTGAGGGTTGAACTTTGATCCCAGCACACAGCTAAGGGTCTTAGCTCACTTCCAAGTACAAAGCAAAGGAAGTTGTCTCAAGCACCTAGCCAAGAGATGTTAACAGAAACAAGGTTTCAGTTTTATGTTTTACTTCAAATATGCCTTTTATTCATTAGGAAATGGCCTTATATAGGTAAGGAGATTACATCCTACTCGTTCAATACATCCTAGGGCCACAAATGACTTGCAAAAGAAACAGAAATAACAGCTACATTATTCAGAATAAAGCAATAAAGTAGAAAGCAGTTATAATGGGACAATCTGCCTTAATTGGGTTGTTTAGGTTGAAACTGGTGGAGGAGTGGACTTCCAAGCTTGATTCTTGAGCTTAACTGAAGTGGGATGGATGCCAAAGGTCCTGCTAAAAGGCCCTCGAGCTTGTTTGATCAAAACAGGAAAGTTTGATAGTGACATGTTAACTACTGCAAAAAGGACTGAAATCTGGACAGTTTGGAGTTGTCCCTAGGCTAACTTTTTGTGTGTGCATTTCTTGGAAGAGAAGTCCTGGGCAAAGTTGTAGAGGACCTTCCCAAGAACTAAGCTTGATGGTTGGTTAGGATTTTTTGAATGAGTGAGACCCCCATGGACCCTGTTTAGAAAGACTGTGACTGGCTGTTTTAGGCTGAGAGTTGTTATTGTTGGGTTGGGTTTGTTTTGCTGTTGGATGTGTGTTGTTGTGGCTTAGTCTTGGAAAGTGGATGGCTAGGCTTTGTTCTGGTTGGTGTGGTGTTGTCTTAGCTGGCCTGAAGTGGTGGTTACTTGGACTGAATAGGACATTGTCATAACTAGTCATGGTGTTGTCTGAATGGATGTTGTTGCCTTGAATGATGTTGTTGTCTTGATGTTGTTGATGTTGAGTCTTGTCTTGAGCTTGTGTCTTGTTTTGATCATATACTTCCGTTGCAACCTCCCTTTCTTGAAAAGGATTTGCCCTCAAATCTTCATCACCTTCATCATCTGATTCACCATGGTAGGGGCTCAGGTCTCCAATATTAAAAGTACCATGTACACCATAGCTTCCTGGTAGATCCACTTTGTAAGCATTTGTGCCTATCTTCTCCAATATCTCAAATGGTCCATCAGCTCTTGGCATGAGCTTGTTTCTCCTCTTGTCTGGAAATCTCTCTTTTCTTAAATGCAACCATACAAGATCCCCTGCCTTGAACTCCCTTGCTTTCTTAGGCCCTTTGGACCTAACCTTGTACAACTCATTGGACCTTTCAATCTGCTTCTTGACTTGGTCATGAATCTGTATCATTTTCTCAACTCTTTTCTTTGCATCATAGCTTGCTTTGCTTCCTTTGACTAGTGCTAGGTCTGTAGGCATGAGAGGATTAGTTCCATAAACTGTTTCAAAAGGACTTTTACCTGTGCTGCAGGAGGGAGCTCTGTTGAAGGCAAACTCAGCTTGTGCTAGCCTGAGGTCCCAATCTTTTAATGACTTAGAAACAATGCTCCTTAAGATCTTTCCTAGTGTCCTGTTAGTGACTTCTGTCTGCCCATCAGTTTGGGGATGGTGAGAAATACTAAACAATAGCCTGGTCTTCAATAGCTTCCACAAGGTTCTCCGGAAGTGACTCATGAACTTTGTGTCTCTATCTGAGACAATGCTTCTAGGGACCCCATGTAACTTGACAACCTCCCTAAAGTATAGTTCAGCTACCCCTAAAGCATCCTCAGTCTTCTTACAAGCAATGAAATGTGCCATCTTGCTGAACCTATCTACAACCACCATGATTGAATCCTTTCCCCTTCAAGTTCTAGGTAAGGCTACAATGAAGTCCATACTGAGGTCTTCCCATGGCTTGTTTTGTACTGGAAGTGGTGTGTAAGGGCCTGTTTGAAAGTGTGCCTTGGCTAGTTGACAAGACCTGCATCTCTTGAGGGCATCTTGCACATCACTGAGCAACTTAGGCCAATAGAACTGATCTAGCAATATGTCATAGGTCTTCTGCACCCCAAAGTGACCAGCAAGGCCATTGGAGTGAACTTCTTTGACCAGTAGTCCCCTATAAGGTCCCCTTGGCACACATAGTTTGTTTCCATAGAACAAGTAGCCTTCCTGAGCTGTGTACTTGCTCCCTTTCTTGACTTGTCCTTCCTGATACACCTCCCATTCATGTTTGAAGTCTGGGTCTTCTTGATAGAGCTCTTTCATAAATTCAAACCCCAACACCCTTTGTTCCATGAAGGTCAACATTACAGACCTTCTAGACAATGCATCAGCTACAACATTGTTCTTTCCCTCTATGTATTTGCTGGAGAATGAGAAGGATTGCAAGATTTCTACCCATTTGGCATGCCTGGGGTTGAGTTTGTGTTGTCCATTGATGTATTTGAGAGCCTCATGATCAGAATGAAGCACAAAAGGCTTAGGCTTCAAGTAGTGTCCCCAATGGTTCAATGCTCTCACAATGGCATAGAACTCTTTGTCAAATGTGGAATAATTAAGCTTGGCCCCATTTATCTTCTCACTGAAGTATGCAATAGGTTTCTTCTCTTGATTAAGCACGGCTCCTATGCCAAGGCCACTGGCATCACACTCTACCTCAAAGAGTTTGTTAAAATCTGGTAGAACCAATATTAGAGATTTACACAATAGCTCCTTGATCAGATTGAAGGACCTTTCAGCCTTCTCATTCCACTTGAACTCTCCCTTCTTCATGCACTCAGTAACAGGGGCCATGATTGAACTAAACCCTTGTATGAACCTCTTATAGAAAGATGCTAAACCATGAAAACTTCTAACATCAGTAACAGTTTGAGGAAGGGGCCATTCCTTGATTGCTTGCACCTTCTCAGGATCAACTGCTACTCCTTTCTTAGAGATGATGAACCCAAGGAAGTAAACCTCAGGCTGCATGAAGGTGCACTTCTCTAGTTTGCCATACAACTTGTTCTATCTTAAGACCTTAAACAACAACTTCAGATGCTGCAAATATTCTCCCCTAGTTGAACTGTAAATAAGAATGTCATCAAAGTAAACCACCACACACTTGCCTAAGTAGGGCCTTAGGACCTCTGTCATCAACCTCATGAAGGTACTAGGGCCATTAGACAACCCAAAAGGCATCACCAACCATTCATAGAGCCCATGTTTAGTCTTGAAAGCTGTCTTCAATTCATCCCCTGCTCTTATCCTCACTTGGTGATAGCCCTGCCTTAGATCAATCTTAGTGAATAATTGAGCCCCACTTAACTCATCCAGAATATCATTAAGTCTAGGTATGGGGAACCTATACTTGATGGTAATGTTGTTGATGGCCCTACTGTCAATGCACATAGGCCAAGTCCCATCCTTCTTTGGCACAAGCAAGGCTAGTACAACACAAGGACTGAGGGATTCCCTGACATAGCCCTTGTTGAGCAGCTCACCTACTTGAAGTTGGAGCTCTTGTGTAGCCTTAGGATCACTCCTGTAAGCTGGCTTGTTGGGTAGGATAGCTCCAGGCACTAGGTCAATGTGGTGTTCTATTCTCCTAAGTGGTGGCAATCCACTAGGGAGCTCAGTAGTAAAGACATCACCATAACTTTCTAGGATAGACTTGACCTCTTCAGGGATATCAATCATGCTCATCCCAGTCTCTTTGGCAAGTAATATGTACACAGGTTGTAACTCACTTAGCTCTTGTACTAGTTCTGATTGAATTATCAGCATGACTTCCTTGGAAGCCTCACTCATGGGGTTTGGGTTGATCTTTAAAGCAGGTGGTAAAGGTGCCAGGGTGATTTCCTTCTTCCCATACTTAAAAGTGTAGGTGTTGTCCCTCCCATGGTGTATGGCATCCCTATCATTCTCCCATGGCCTCCCAAGCAAAAGGTGACATGCATCCATAGGTAGAACATCACAAAGACTCTCATCCACATACCCTTTACCAATTGATAAAGGCACAACACATTGTTTATCCACCTTGATCTCAGCCCCTTTGTTTAGCCATATGAGTTTGTAAGGTAGGGGGTGGTCTTTGTTGGGTAGAGCTAGTTTGTCTATCAGTGTTCTAGAGGCCACATTAGTGCAGCTTCCACCATCAATGATGAGGTTACACACTCTGCCCTTGATAGTACATCTGGTCCTAAAGATCTGGTGTCTTTGATCCTCTTCCAAAGGTTGGGGTTGAGTATGCATTACCCTCCATGTTACCAAACTTAACCCTGCATCAGGTTTTATCAACTCCTCACTAGCCTCTACCTCAGGCTCTTCCATCTCATCATCACAGACCAACACTTCATCATCTCCCCAATGAATTACTTCTAGGGTGCTCAGAGCTCTTTTAGATGGACATTCTCTAGCAAAATGTCCATATCCTTGACATTGAAAACACTTTTTGAGAGGGGTAGTCTTCCTTTGGCCTGCCTCAACAGCCTTGCCTTTATCAAGGTTGAAAGGGGTCTTAATAGGAACCACAGGTTCTTCTATCTTGACTCCTACAAAAGGTTTGAAGGTGGGGGTTCTAGCAGGTGTCTTAGAAGCACTGGCCTTTCCCTTCCCCAACTTTTCTACCCTCAAAGACAAGTTGACAGCTTCCTTAAAGGAGTATATATTTTGTTGCCTGACTTTACTAGCTATCCTCTCATCCAAACCTTCTAAGAACCTTGCTATCTTTTGCTCAGATTTCTCAACAACCTCACATTGCAATGTAAGTTGTTCAAAGTCCCTTAGATAGGACTCTACAGGTCTTTGGTCTTGCTTTAGGTGAGTAAGCTTAATGAACATGTCCTGAGTGTAGTCCCTAGAGACAAACTTAGCCCTCATTTTCTTTTTCAGTTTGAGCCATGACTTAACAGGTTCTTTCCCTTCTCTAACCCTCAAGGTTTTCATGTTTTCATACCACAGTGAGGCATAACCTTTTAGTTTCATGATAGCAACCTTAAAAGCCTTTCTATCAGTGTATCCTTTAAACTCAAAGACTCTTTCTACAGACCTTAGCCAATCTAGGAAATCATTAGGGTTCATGCTACCTAGAAAGTCAGGGATCTCTACCTTTATGTCTTTGTCCTGGTGTCTGAGAAGAGTTTGATCTGAGCCATCTGAGTCTGACATTTCAAACTGATCTACAGGTTGCCTCCTCCTTCCTCCTTGTGGGAAAGGTGCTCCTCTTCCTCGACCTCTGCCTCCCCTTGCATCATTGTTCTGTTGGCCCTCAAGGAGTTCATTGACAGATCTGGAGACCTCCATTATAGTTCTGGCAAGACCTTGAACTGTATTCTCAAGACCTGTGATTCTCTCTTCACTCATGGTTGGTTTTTGTATTTTTAATGTAGTTAGGTAAATGAACTCAAAAACCAAAGCTCTGATAACCAATTTGCAATGAAACTATTCAGAAAGACAAGTTAAACAATGACAAATTGAACTAAGGTTAGACACTTTGCAATTGCTCTGTTTTTGCTTGAACTGGTTGCTAAAGAAAAGATAGAACCTTAACCAAAGCACAAGGCCAATGATTGAGGGTTGAACTTTGATCCCAGCACACAGCTAAGGGTCTTAGCTCACTTCCAAGCACAAAGCAAAGGAAGTTGTCTCAAGCACACAGCCAAGAGATGTTAACAGAAACAAGGTTTCAGTTTTATGTTTTACTTCAAATCTGCCTTTCCTTCATTAGGAAATGGCCTTATATAGGCAAGGAGATTACATCCTACTCGTTCAATACATCCTAGGGCCACAAATGACTTGAAAAAAGAAACATAAATAATAGCTACATTGTTCAGAATAAAGCAATAAAGTAGAAAGCAGTTCTAATGGGACAATCTGCCTTAATTGGGTTGTTTAGGTTGAAACTGGTGGAGGAGTGGACTTCCAAGCTTGATTCTTGAGCTTAAATAAAGTGGGATGGATGCCAAAGGTCTTGCTAAAAGGCCCTCGAGCTTGTTTGATCAAAACAGGAAAGTTTGATAGTGACATGTTAACTACTGCAAAAAGGACTTAAATTTGGACAGTTTGGAGTTGTCCCTAGGCTAACTTTTTGTGTGTGCATTTCTTGGAAGAGAAGTCCTGGGAAATGTTGTAGAGGACCTTCCCAAGGACTAAGGTTGATTGTTGGTTAGGCTTGTTTGAATGTGTGAAACCCCCATGGACCCTGTTTAGAAAGACTGTGACTGGCTGTTTTAGGCTGAGAGTTGTTATTGTTGTGTTGGGTTTGTTTTGCTGTTGGATGTGTGTTGTTGTGGCTTAGTCTTGGAAAGTGGATGGCTAGGCTTTGTTCTGGTTGGTGTGGTGTTGTCTTAGCTGGCCTGAAGTGGTGGTTACTTGGACTGAATAGGACATTGTCATAACTAGTCATGGTATTGTCTGAATGGATGTTGTTGCCTTGAATGATGTTGTTGTCTAAATGTTGTTGATGTTGAGTCTTGTCTTCAGCTTGTGTCATGTCTTGATAATATACTCCCGTTGCAGAACCTTTCTTTCCTTAGGTTGATCCATACTAAGTCTCCTGGTGCAAAGTCTTTCTTGATCTTAGGAACCTTGGCATTCTTTTTGTATAGATCATTGGTCTTCTCAATTTGTTTTCTGACTGATTCATGGAGCTTTAGCATTTGTTCCACCCTTTTCTTGGCATCATAATGGATCTCTGACCTGCACACATTAGACAAATTCAAAGGCATTAAGGGGTTAGTACCATAGACCACTTCAAAGGGGGAGTGGCCTGTGGCTGCTGATGGAGCTCTATTGAAAGAGAACTCTGCTTGAGCAAACTTTAAATCCCAATCTTTGAGAGATTTGCTGACTATACACCTCAAGATCCTTCCCAAGGGCTTTTTGGTCACCTCAGTTTGTCCATCTGTTTGAGGATGATGGGAGGTGCTAAACAACAACCTGGTATTAAGTAACTTACACAATGTTCTCCAGAAATGACTCATAAACTTTGTGTCTCTGTCAGATACAATAGTTCTTGGAACTCCATGTAACCTTACCACCTCATCAAGGTATAGCTCTGCTACACTCACAGCATCCTCAGTTTTCTTACAGGCAATGAAATGTGCCATCTTGCTGAACCTATCCACAACCACCATGATATAATCTTTCCCTCTTGTTGTCCTAGGCAATGCTACTATGAAGTCCATACTTACATCTTCCCAAGGACTACACGGGACTGGTAGGGGAGTGTAAGGTCCTGCTTGAAATGAACTCTTGGCTTTTTGACAAACTCCACACCTTCCGAGCATTATTTGGACCTCTCCCATCATTTTAGGCCAGTAAAACTGATCCTGCAGTATGTCCACAGTTTTCTGAACCCCAAAGTGTCCACTTCCATGCACTTCCTTGATCAATAGACTCCTATAAGAACCTCTGGGAACACATAGCTTGTTTCCTTTGAACAGGAATCCATTTTGTAGAGTGTAGGGTGAATCAATGGTCCTTGTACCCTCTTTCTGTGCTAACCACTCCTCTGCAAAGTCTGGGTCTTCCTGATACATATCCTTCATGAATTCAAATCCAAGAACCCTTTGCTCCATGGTTGATAGTAGAGTGTATCTTCTAGACAAAGCATCAGCCACCACATTTTGTTTTCCTTCTTTGTACTTGCTAGAAAAGGTGAATGACTGGAGGAACTCACCCATTTGGCATGCCTGTGACTGAGCTTATGCTGGCCTCCTATGTACTTCAATGCTTCATGATCAGAATGTAAGACAAAAGTCTTGGGCTTCAGGTAGTGACTCCAATGCCTTAGAGCCTTGACAAGAGCATAGAACTCCTTATCATATGTAGAATAGCTCAGCTTGGCACCACTTAGCTTTTCACTGAAATAAGCTACAGGTTTCTTCTCTTGGATAAGGACAGCTCCAATTCCCACTCCACTTGCATCACATTCAATCTCAAATAGGCAATTATAATCAGGTAACCTGAGGATAGGTGCACTGCACAAGAGCTTCTTCATGTATTTGAAAGCCTGCAAGGCATTCTCAGTCCAAGTGAACTCTCCTTTCTTCATACATTCAGTGAGGGGTGCTGCAATAGTACTGAAGTTTTTAATGAACCTCCTATAGAAAGATGCTAGGCCATGAAACCCTCTCACTTCTGTGATATTCTTAGGAACAAGCCAAGACTGAACTGCAATGATCTTGTCTTGATCCACTGAAATGCCTCTACCAGACACCACGTATCCTAGAAACTTGACTTCCTTAGTCATAAAGGTGCATTTCTCAAGCTTCCCAAAGAGCTTACTCTCCTTAAGTATCTCAAACACAGTTTCAAGATGCCTCAAATGATCATCCTTGCTCTTGCTGTAGATGAGAATATCATCAAAGTATTGTTGGAGCAAGTGTCCTCCACAATAGTGCATTTATATTATAAATCTCATTTTGGATATTAGTGGGATGACTAGTATTTTGATACTCCACGTCAGTTGATTAACGTAAATCGATAACGGTCAGCTGACTAGAGTTAGACGTTATTGTCGTATGACAGCGGTAATCAACTGACCCCTTTCGGTCACACCTATAGGATGAGACCCAAACAGAAATCTAATTATTTGTATACGATACATATTAATTAGTACTTTACATATATATTTGATATATGTTTAGTTACGAGAGTTAATTATTGGAAAGTAAGTTACGAACTCATTCCAGATAAGTTTATTAGTCAATTATACGATAATTAACTGAATAAATTTTACGTCTTATTTTAATATGATTGAATAAGATTTAATTTAATGATTAATAGTTAATTCATTAAATTAGTTGAGGTTATGCATTTACTTTGAGGTAGAGGTGATTAGTTAATTATATTTACAAGGAGTTGTAAAATAATCTAACTAGGCATTGTGGGACCCATTATATATTGATATAATGATAAAATATCACTTAAAAGTTAAGTGTATATTATTTATTAATTTGAGTCATATAATTGTCATATGATCAAATTAACCCTTAATTATACAATATAATTAAACATATGATTATAAGTATTTGTGGGACAAATATCAAAAATCAAAATGAACCACATGACACTAGTGGGTGCCGAAAATTGGTAGTGTATAACATGATGATTGTTGTTTCTTGTATTACACTACAACATGTGATCAGGTCATGTTTATGACACATGATCATGGTCATATTCACTACTACACTCAAAGTAATTTCATGGGATTATTTTAAGCAAAAGAAGAGGCCACATAGGCTTGCTTGGCCGGACCATAGTGTCCTTAAAATGGACAATTTTGTTGTTCATTTGGCTTGCTTGTTCATTCTTATTTTGGATGTACATCTCACTAAAATCCTCATCTCTCTAAAACTCTCATATTCTAATATTTTCCTATTACTAGAGTAGTAATAAAATCTAATATTAGTTCTTCTTTTCACTTGTGTTTTCTAGTCAAAAACTAAGTGATTAGTTTGGGTTTTCTCTTGGGTGCATCTCAAAGGAGGTTTTCTAATTTGAAGATTACAAGGAGGATCATCTTTTCTTTCTAGCACAAGAACAACAAGAAAGGTGTTTCTTGTTGTGCCCATATAAACCGAAATTTCCCAATGTAAGGAAATTTCTTCTTACTTTTTATTATGCATTTTAATTTGCATGCATATTACATAGATCTTTATTAAACACTAAATTAACAATTAATTTAGTAACTAATTAGAGAAGTCTAATTCGGGTCTATGAACTTTCATGTGGTATCAGAGCTAGCTTGTAGCATGCATGTTGATTTTGAGCATTAAAATAGGGTTATACGATAACTTGAGTAAAATCGAAAATTTATGTTAAAAATGGTTTTCACAAAATTTTCTGATTTGTATGCATACCTACTGACCTAAAAATGTTTGTGGTCAAATTTGGTGAATTTACGAATTATTTTGCTATTTATTAGGATTTATGGCCTTTAAAACCGAGTTAACATGCGGTTTTATGTTAAAAGTTAACTAAAAATAGTTGCATGTTGAATCTGGCCTCAAATTTTTAATATGATCTCACATGCATGATGTACATATTGTATGTAATGTTTCGTGACATTTGGTCATGTATTGCATGGTTATTGATTTTTATTGGATAAAAATCGATTTAAAGGAGTTATTTTGTTCTTAAAATTTAAACGAGACTTTCTGGAGTTCAAAATTTTTTTTACATTTTAAAATATTATTTATATCGTCCTGGTAAAATTTGAAAATTTGTTTCATCATTTTACTATTTTAGTTGGTTTTTATTTGATAAAAACCGATTCTTATATGCTATTTGTTCATAAAATCATTACAAATTTTTGGGCAAAAGTTTTTTGTTCTTGAGGTTCCTGGAAGTTTTCCAGTATGTACAAATATTTTTGTTTCAATTTTAATGATTTTTCATTTTATTTTGGGTTTAATTCATAAAAGTTATGATTAAACCTCTTTAAATAGCAAATGCGATCAAATCAAACTAATTAAATACAAATGAAATTAGTAGGGACTAATTTTGAGTTCTAAATCAGTTTAGATAATTAGTTTGAGCTTAAATACGATTTAAGTGTTGATTATTGATTTTTAGTAGATAAAATCGATAAAATTCGTAAAACCGAGCTAGAATGAACATGACAAGTGTTGAGGGTGATTTTGGCATGATTTTACAGCATTTTTATTTATGTTGTTGAATGAATGAATGTCATTTATTTATTTTATTGCAAGTTGTACCTAGTATGGCCTAGATTATTTTTAATCGGTATTACCCGTAATGTAAGGGAATACCGATTTGGTTGTAATTTATTGCGATTTCGTATCGCCGTTTTGTAATAATTAATAATTTCATTTTATAGATCAAATGTATAATAGGAATTTGCTATGTATTCATTTGTATTTTTTGTAATTATTTATTGTGAAGACGGTGATTCCCAAAGTCGGTGTTCCAAAAGACGGTGCCATATTGGAAAGGCGTTCCAAGAAGAGGCAAGGGACAAAGGAGTTGGTTTCCGATTTGTAATCATCTAGTTAATTAGATTAGCTAGGTGGCCATACTAGGATTTTAATTTTAATTTGATTGCTTGATTTATTTTTCCGCACATGCCAAAATCACCAACATGCATTTTATTTATCGATTGTCAATTCAACGTTATTCAAAATTCACTGACTTAGTTCACTTATAGGGAATTAATAACTAAAATTGGCAAGACCTCTCACATAACTTAAAAAGGAATTGAGATTTAGCCTTACCAATTGAAGCACCTATGAATCCCGTGGTCATTAGGACAACCACAACGTGGACCTTTTTACCTCGGGTAAGTAGGGTGATACGATCACACGCCTAAATTGGGTTGGACTCAACAAGATAAGCGTTATCTTGGGACTAGGAGATGGGTTTAGTTGAAATCCGTCGACCGAGAGTTCTAGGAGTAGAATTAGTCAAAAGTTGACTTACCGTCTTTTACATAAAAGTTGCATAACATGTTCTTTTGTCTAAAATGCGGGTCTCGGAATCGCTTATATAATTTCGTGAGGGGTCATTATATGAGTGACTTGTTTAAATTGGTTATACAAGTAAAATTGATTAAAACAATGAATGTTAATATTTCCTAATTTTGTTGTAGTTATTCATAATTCGCAATGGCAAACAATAACAACACCGTTCAACTAGGAAAAGACTCATGGCTAAGGTCCGTTATGGACAAATGCATCTTAAAAGACGATGGAACTAATTTCGTCGAGTGGGAGCAAACAATCAAGAGTGCGGCGTTATCGGATAACGTTTTGCGCTACTTGACCGAGGCACATCCAAATGAACCCGGCCCAAGGGCCACTAATGCGGCCAAAGCCGCCTATGAGGAGTACCTTAAGGTAGCAAACGACGTCAAGATGGTCTTGATTTGGTCGATGTCCTCAAGCCTTAAGCAACAATACGTCACCCTTGGAGCATATGAGATATTCTCTAGGGTGACATTGGCTTTTTCTCAATCACCCGAGACTCGCCAATACAATGCTACGACTTGGCTTTTTGAAGCCAAGCTAGAGAAGGGCCAAAAGGTTGGTCCACATGTGCTTAAGATGGTGGAACATATTGACACTCTAGATCGTCTAGGGGTCAAAATTCCTAAGAAGCTAGCGGTTGGCCGCATCCTTCACTCACTTCCTCCCAAGTTTGCCCAAGCTAGGGCAAAATATAACATGCATGGCATGGATAAGAGCTTTCACGAGCTCCATGCTCTCCTTACCCAAGTCGAAAGGGATATGGAAGCAAGTGGGAGTGAGCAAAAGGATGTTCTTACAATGAGATTGAAGAACTTGAAGCTAGGGGTTCAAAAGGGGAAGGGAAAAGCCAAAGCCCAATTTAAGAAGCAAGGAAAGGGAAAGGGCAAAGCTATTATGAATAGCAATGCCAAGGCTAAGGGTAAGAAGCACGCCGAAGCCGAATGCTTTTATTGTAAAGGCAAGGGACATTGGAAACGCAATTGTCCCAAGTATTTGCAGGATAAGAAGGACGGATGTGTGACACCGTCAGGTATAATCCTCTCTTCTCTCTATATGATAGATATTAACTATGCTTGCACTTCCACTTGGGTATTTGATACTGGATGTGGTTCTCACCTTTGTAATCACTTGCAGGGGCTGAAGGACGTGCGAGCACTAGCCAAGGGTGATGTGGACCTACGAATGGGGAATGGAGCAAGAGTTGCCGCCGTCTCCGTAGGAACTTATGTACTAACCTTAGCTAGTGGTCTTGAGTTGTATTTAAATAATTGTTATTTTGTACCCTCCTTGACAAAGAACATTATCTCCATTTCCGTACTTGACGCGGAGGGTTTCTCTTTTGTAATCAAGAACAATAGTTGTTCGTTTTCTTTTAATGATGTGTTTTATGGTAAAGCCATCTCTATTGGAGGTATTTATGTTCTTGATAATGTTAATTAAATATATCATGTAGAAAGCAAGAAGCTCAAATTAGGTGAACCTAATCAATCATACCTTTGGCATTGTCATTTAGGTCATATAAACAAACGACGCATAAAGAGACTCGTTTCAACGAAACTTCTCAAACCATTTGATTACGAATCTTATGGTGAATGCGAATCTTGTCTTTTGGGCAAGATGACTCGTGCTCCTTTTACAGGAAAAGGGACACGAGCAAGTGAAGTATTAGGCCTTATACATACCGATGTATGTGGCCCAATGACTCTCCAAGCTAGAGGTGGTTACAAGTACTTCATTACTTTTACCGACGATTTGAGTAGATATGGATACGTCTACTTAATGAGGCATAAGAGTGAAGCTTTTGAAAAGTTCAAAGAGTTTCAACATGAAGTGGAAAACCAATTGAATAAGAAGATAAAAACCCTACGATCTGATCGTGGTGGTGAATATCTAAATTATAAATTTGATTCACACCTAAAAGATTGCGGTATAGTATCACAATGGACTCCTCCTGGAACACCACAATTAAATGGTGTGTCTGAAAGGAGAAACCGAACTTTATTAGATATGGTTCGGTCGATGATGAGTCTTACAGAGCTTCCTGACTCGTTTTGGGGATTTGCCATCTTAACCGCAATATTTTCACTAAATCGTAGCCCGACTAAAGCAGCCAATAAAACTCCATATGAGATATGGAAAGGAAAGGTTCCTTATTTGTCGTTTATGAAAATTTGGGGTTGCGAGGCGTTTGTTCATGAGAAGTCTAATGACAAGCTCGCACCCAGATCCGACAAATGTTATTTTGTAGGATATCCTAAGGAGACTCGTGGATATTACTTCTACAACCGTCATGAGGACAAAGTGTTTGTGTCTCGTGATGCTGTCTTTCTAGAAAGCGATTTCGTTTCTAAAAGGCAGAGTGGGAGAAAATTCGAACTTGACGAAGTTCGAGAGCCACAAACCGAAAATGAAGTGGAGGAAAACGTTCCCTCCTCGTCTGAAACGGTTATTGTCCCTAGAAGGTCAGGTAGAATTAGTTTTCAACCTGATCGTTACCTTGGATGTATCGAGGGAGATGGTGATTTATTACTTTTTGAAAGTGATGAACCCACAACCTACAAGTCGGCCGTTTCTAGTCCCAACTCCACGCATTGGCTTGAGGCCATGCAATCCGAAATGGATTCTATGTACGAAAATCAAGTATGGGACTTGGTAGACTTACCTGAGAAGGTACGACCTCTTCAGTGCAAGTGGATCTACAAGATCAAGAATGGCATAGATGGACATATTGATGTCTACAAAGCTAGATTGGTGGCAAAAGGCTTCACTCAAGTTCATGGTTTACACTATGACGAAACTTTTGCCCCAGTCGCTATGCTTCGATCCATTAGGATTCTCTTAGCGGTTGCCGCATTTTATAACTATGAAATTTGGCAAATGGATGTCAAAACCGCCTTCTTGAATGGGATTCTAGAAGAGGAAGTGTACATGACACAACCTGAAGGTTTTGAGGATAAATCCAACCCTAAGAAGGTATGCAAACTTAAGAGATCCATTTATGGTCTTAAGCAAGCATCAAGGAGTTGGAATCATCGCTTCGATCATGTAATTAAACAAAATGGATTCACTCGAAGTGTCGAGGAACCATGTTTATACATGAAGTTTAGTGGGAGCAAAGTTACTTTCCTTATCTTGTATGTGGATGACATACTTCTCATTGGGAATGACATACCAATGCTTACTTCTACCAAGGAGTGGCTTTGGAAACATTTCCAGATGAAGGATTTGGGAGAGGCACAACGCATTTTGGGTATCCGGATCTATAGAGATAGATCCAAGAGGATACTAGCATTAAGTCAAGAAGCTTATATAGATAAGATTCTTGATCGGTTCAAAATGAAAGACTCTAAGAGAGGCTTCCTTCCAATAGGTCATGGTATCACTCTGAGTAAATCCCAGAGTCCTACCGTCACCGAGGAGATTGAACGCATGAAGTTGATCCCTTTTGCTTCAGCAGTTGGGTCAATCATGTATGCTATGATGTGCACTCGCCCTGACGTCGCCTATGCTTTGAGCATGACGAGTCGTTATCAAGCCAATCCAGGTGAGAGTCACTGTATAGCCGTAAAGAACATCCTTAAGTACTTACGAAGGACTAAAGATTCGTTCTTGGTGTTTGGAGGAGAGACTGAGTTACGTGTAAAGGGTTACACGGACGCTAGTTTCCAAACTGATAGGGATGATTTAAAATCCCAATCCGGCTATGTCTTTATGTTGAATGGAGGAGCCGTTTGCTGGAAGAGCTTCAAGCAAAGCGTGACTACGGATTCTACAACAGAAGCTGAGTACCTCGCGGCATCAGAGGCTGCAAAGGAAGCTGTGTGGGTTCGGCAGTTCTTGGAAGGACTAGGAGTAGTCCCTACTGCCACAGATCCCATCACGATGTATTGTGATAACAGTGGGGCTATCTTTCAAGCAAAGGAGCCCAAGTCTAGTAACAATTCTAGACATGTACTTAGGAAATACCATGTAATTAGAGATTACGTGGAGAGGAAGGAAATAGATGTATGTAAGGTTGGGACAGACGATAACATCGCTGATCCTCTAACCAAGCCTCTTACAAAGGCTAAACATGACAGTCATGTCGTCTCGATGGGATTAAGACGAGGTCCTGAATTCCTCTAGATTATGTGATATGTAATAATTGAATGTTGTATCAATGTTTACATATATGATAATTGCATTCATTGTTCGAGTTTTATATGAGCTCTTTTATTTAGTATTGACTAAATTTTATTACTTTGTTTTGTCCGAATTGGTTATAAGATAGGTTGAACTCAATTCAAGTGAACATGATGAACTTAGTAATCGTCCCTAGTCATTTGCATAAGGGGACGTCTCGCAATGACTAGATTGTAAGTCGATCGATGGTTGGTTCAGCACCATGGAGTCATGGAGATGACTGATCGTTTACATAGACAGACTGTAGAGACACTCTGTCGGACAGTGACCATGGTAGAGTCCCTTATCAAAATTGTTGAAGCCTGGTCGTGGCGGGGATTTCTATTATATTCCTATGAGTCGATTCTTTAGACTGGCGACCATTTACCTGAGTCGGTGTATTTTTTGATTGACTTTGGTTTTTGTCCTAGGTCGTGCCGTGAAAGGAGACCGATGGGCATCTACTGGGTCATGGTGATTTGCATTATACAGTGTAAGTTGGGTCAACAGGAATTGTCCACCCACGTTGGGTATAAACATCTTCGGGCCACTCGAGGAGTAGTGACTGGAAATGCGTGGCCACGCTCGGAAGAGATCTATGGTAGATTTTCCGGTCAGACAGTTACTCTCCAGATCGAGAAAACCACTCAATTTATTTTTCCAATCGCAAGTGCGACCTGAAAGACACCTTGCGATGAGTGGGAGGATGTGACGCTAAAGTGACAAGAGAATTGGTAGCACACAACTTGTCGAGACAAGTGGGAGATATTGTGGGAGTAGGAGTCCTCCGCAATAGTGTGGCTACATGCACAACTTGTATCGGACAAGTGGGAGATTGTTGGAGCAAGTGTCCTCCACAATAGTGCATTTATATTATAAATCTCATTTTGGAATATTAGTGGGATGACTAGTATTTTGATACTCCACGTCAGTTGATTAACGTAAATCGATAACGGTCAGCTGACTAGAGTTAGACGTTATTGTCGTATGACGGCGGTAATCAACTGACCCCTTTCGGTCACACCTATAGGATGAGACCCAAACAGAAATCTAATTATTTGTATACGATACATATTAATTAGTACTTTATATATATATTTGATATATGTTTAGTTACGAGAGTTATTATTGGAAATTGAGTTACGAACTCATTCCGGATAAGTTTATTAGTCAATTATACGATAATTGACTGAATAAATTTTACGTCTTATTTTAATATGATTGAATAAGATTTAATTTAATGATTAATAGTTAATTCATTAAATTAGTTGAGGTTATGCATATACTTTGAGGTAGAGGTGATTAGTTAATTATATTTACAAGGAGTTGTAAAATAATCTAACTAGGCATTGTGGGACCCATTATATATTGATATAATGATAAAATATCACTTAAAAGTTAAGTGTATATTATTTATTAATTTGAGTCATATAATTGTTATATGATCAAATTAACCCTTAATTATACAAGATAATTAAACATATGATTATAAGTATTTGTGGGACAAATATCAAAAATCAAAATGGACCACATGACACTAGTGGGTGCCGAAAATTGGTAGTGTATAACATGATGATTGTTGTTTCTTGTATTACACTACAACATGTGATCATGTCATGTTTATGACACATGATCATGGTCTTATTCACTACTACACTCAAAGTAATTGCATGGGATTATTTTAAGCAAAATAATAGGCCACATAGGCTTGCTTGGCCGGACCATAGTGTCCTTAAAATGGACAATTTTGTTGTTCATTTGGCTTGCTTGTTCATTCTTATTTTGGATGTACATCTCACTAAAATCCTCATCTCTCTAAAACTCTCAAATACTAATATTTTCCTATTACTAGAGTAGTAATAAAATCTAATATTAGTTCTTCTTTTCACTTGTATTTTCTAGTCAAAAACTAAGTGATTAGTTTGGGTTTTCTCTTGGGTGCATCTCAAAGGAGGTCTTCTAATTTGAAGATTACAAGGAGGATCATCTTTTCTTTCTAGCACAATAACAACAAGAAAGGTGTTTCTTGTTGTGCCCATATAAAGCGAAATTTCCCAATGTAAGGAAATTTCTTCTTACTTTTTATTATGCATTTTAATTTGCATGCATGTTACATAAATCTTTATTAAACACTAAATTAACAAGTAATTAAGTAACTAATTAGAGGAGTCGAATTAGGGTCTATGAACTTTCAAGTATACTACCACAAATCTCCCTAGGCAAGGTCTAACCACCTCTGTCATTAATCTCATGAAGGTACTTGGGGCATTTGACAGACCAAAAGGCATGACAAGCCATTCATAGAGGCCATGTTTTGTTTTGACGGCTGTCTTCCACTCATCTCCTTCCCTGATCCTCAGTTGATGGTAACCTTGCCTCAAATCAATCTTAGAAAAGAACCTTGAGCCACTCAGCTCATCCAACATGTCATCAAGCCTAGGTATAGGGAACCTATACTTGACTGTGATGTTGTTGATAGCCCTGCTATCTATGCACATCCTTCAAGTCTCATCCTTCTTAGGAACCAATAATGCAGGCACAGCACATGGACTTAAGGACTCCCTTACAAACCCTTTACTCATCAACTCTCCAACTTGTTTCTGCAGCTCTTGTGTAGTCTTAGGATCACATCTATATGCTAGTCTATTAGGTAGTACAGACCCTGGCACAAGGTCGATCTGATGTTCAATTCCTCTCAAAGGGGGTAAGCCATCAAAAAGTTCCTCTGGGAACACTTCCTTGAATTGATCAATGAGGGGTTTAAATTCTGCAGGGATTACCTTGGACTCCCCTTCCTGAACTTTCTTTGATAGCAGCATCAATACAGGTTGCTCTTCACTACACTCTTTGACCAATGCTGATTCAGACAGAAACAAGACTCCACTAAAGTCTTCAGCCACACTGGGACTCCCATAACTCTTCTGATGTGGTGGCAAGGGGGCTAATGTCACCTTCCTGCTCCCATGCTTGAAGGAATAGGTGTTGCTTCTTCCTTGGTGTATGAAGCTTTTATCAAACTCCCATGGCCTTCCTAATAATAAGTGAAAGGCATCCACTGGAACCACATCACACAGTACTTCATCTTTGTACACACTTCCAATGGAGAATGGGACCATACATTGCTTATCCACCTTAACCTCTGCTCCCTTACTCAGCCATCTCAATTTATAGGGGTGAGGGTGCTCTTGAGTGCTTAACTTCAGCTTGTCAATCATAGTAACAGAGGCCACATTGGTACAACTACCTCCATTTATAATAAGGTTACAAACCCTCCCTTGTATAGTACATCTACTTCTGAAAATGAGGGACCTTTGATCCTCCTCCAAAGGTATCTGTTGTGAATGCATTACCCTCTATAGAACCAAGCTGTGGCCTGTATCAAGGAGTGCCACTATTGCCTCCTGACTAGGCTCTTCTTCCTCACTCACCACTTCTTCAACCTCAGGCTCATCCCTCTCATACTCAACTAGGCCTTCTTTCTCCCAAGTCTTAACCTCCATTTTTGTTAAGGTCTTCTTAGAAGGGCAATCCTTCCTGAAATGTCCATAACCCTGACATTGGAAACACCTAATTCTGTTCTCAGTCATTGAAGTGCTTGGCTTCTGACCCATGATGCCTTTTCCCTTGTCTAAGGTGGGTGGGGGTGCTGTCTTAGGGGTATCAATGGTCCTCAACCCACTGTAAGGTCTGGTTTGAAAAGATCTAACAGGCTTTGGTGTGACAGATTTAGTCTTTCCTATCTTTTCAATTCTCAAAGATAAGTTAACAACATCATCAAATGACCACAGAGGTTGCATCCTAACCTTGTTACCAATGCTCTTATCTAGACCTTCTAAGTACCTAGCAATCCTTTGCTCAGGTTTCTCATTTATGTCACACTGCAATGTGAGCTGTTCAAACTCTCTCAAGTAGGATTCAATAGGTTTATCCCCTTGTTTCAACTTAGATAACCTAATAAACAGATCCTGGGTGTAATCCTTAGCAACAAACTTGTCTAGCCGTTTCTTTTTAAGTTTAGTACAAGACTTGATGGGTTCTTTCCCTTCCCTAGCCCTTAACCCTTTCATGGTTTCATACCAAAGAGAAGCATACCCTTTCAGTTTAAGGATGTCTACTTTAAAAGACTTAGAATCATTATATCCTTTGTACTCAAAGATTCTTCCTACTTCTCGTAACCACTCAAACAAATCATCAGGATTAAGACTACCAGAAAACTCAGGGACGTCTACCTTAAGATGCTTGTCTATGTGCCTGTGGATGGAAGCCCTGCTCCTTGTTGAGTCATCTGAGTCTGGATACTCTTCATCATCAGGTGGCCTTCCTCTGCCTCCTCCTTGGCCTCTTCCACGTCCTCTGCCTCTTCCTCATATGGCAAGAATGCCATCAAGAGCCTCATCCAGAGCCCTTGTGAGTTGTGTGACGGTTCTGGTTATGCCTTCTACCATAGTCTCTAAGTTGGTGATTCTCTCTTCACTCATTGGGTTGTTTTTGTGTTTTTAAATGTAGTTAGGGAAAATGAACTCACTAAGACTTTCAACCAAAGCTCTGATAACCAATTTGGAGTGTAAAATACTAAGGTTTACAAGTTTAAGGGATGCTTGATTAGGCTTACTCAAACTGAGAACAATTTCAAACAGAAATGGATGTTGTTTTAGAGAGGGTGAATTGTTTCAACTGAAACTCAAGGATATGACTTAGAGAAACTCCCCTACAACATGGCACAAGAGAAGGGACTCAAAGACTAGTTTCTGAGACAGGTTTAAAGTGTTACAGCAATGCACAAACACCCTAGATTAGACTCAAGCAGCAAGCAAGCTAGTCACAGCAAGGCACATACTTAATTTAACTCACAAAGCAAGACACTGATCAGACACCTTGAAGATGTATCAGGCTTGACTCAAACTACAGCACTTAGCACAACTTTGAAATATTTGAGAGGATTCTCAAGCTAATTCATTCATAAAAGTCTGATTAAAACAATACATGAGACCCTCCTTATATAGGGAGGCTGATACAATGTGAACCCTTGAATGTAAAGTCCATATAAGGGCCAACTTTGGGCTTGAACTACTACAACAACTAACTAATTAAGAGCCTCACAAGAGGACAAGTTTAACAACTAACTAGTACAGACACAAAGACACAAAACAGACTGATGTAAAAAGCAATAAAGCAGTTTTTGGATTTTTCCTGAAATGGAAATCTGTTGTTCTTGTTGTCTTGCTGCTTTGCTCTCAGTGTTTTGCTGCTCCTTGGGACTCTCCACTCTTATTAGAACTTAGATAAACCCGCCTCGGATGAGGACAAGTTGACTTAAACAAAAGGAAACTACATCTGGTCTTGCACTTTCTCTGCTAGGATGCTCACTGGACTCTAGCTTAGGCTGCTTGTAACATGAGTTTTTGCTAGACTCCTAAATGAACTCTCCTGGACAAACTTGTTGATTAATGGGTTGGATTGATGGTGGGGCATGGTGGGGGTGGCTGGGATGCTCTGGTGTACCTCCTTGGTGCTGAATTTGCTAACTGGTCTGCTGAACTCTAACTGGCATTGGTTCTGGATTGTGTAGGGAATGTGGACTGAACTGAGCCTTGGCAGGGGTGGTGAGCCTTGGCATGGGTTGGTGAGCCTTAGCATGGGTTGGTGAGCCTTGGACTGTCTTTCCCAATGTCCTGGATTGGGTTGGCTTGAGTTTGGTTTGCCATGGCTTGTTGTTTGGACCTTGTGACTCGAGCTTCAATCTGAGGGTGTCTTGGGGTCTGGCTTGTCTGGCTTGTGGCTTGATCATCAAGGCCCCTTGGGTGAGCTCCTGCTGCAATAAATATAGTTGACGATTTTTAGCCAAAATCATTGACTAGAATGGAATTCTTTTCCAAGGTAGAGATACGCGAAATGAATAGACAAAGCATGACATGTTAGATTAAGACCTAGTAAATTGCCTAAAAGCCTGCTAGACCATCTGATCTATGATTGTAATGAACACATCATTCTTACGAACTCACAATGAATTATTTGCATGTTCTAAATCCAATTTCATCAATATGTTAATCTACATGTGCGAACCTACTTCCCTAGATCCTTTTCTTTATTGTATTGTTATCATTTTTATTATAGCATTTAGTAATTAGTGACAAACATTTGCCAATCGTACAAGGTAGAGTTCTAACCATAACTATTCACAAGTATCTCCCGTCTCCCCGAGATCGACCCCTTACTTCCCTAATTACATTAATTTGTTGTTAGCCTAGTCTGGGTAATTTATCTTTGATTAGGGTACGCGACAACCCTATCAAATTTTGGCGCCGTTGCCGGGGAGCACGATTTTGATTATTTGTGATTAGTCGAGTTTTACCTTGTCTTTTTCATTTTTTTTTCTTTTCTTTTGTGTCGAGGAACACTTGTTCCTTGAGATTTTTCTCACCGTTTCCTTGTAGTATAGTGACTCTTTTCAGGTAATAGGAATATTTTCTTTCAATGGGATTGCTTTATTTTCTCTCAATGACTATCTATTCCCAACCTCCACAATGCGAGAATGAGCCTTTCCATGAATACCTCGACCGATTTTATAGCTATTCTAACCATATTATCTCTCTTGGGTATACCCTTGATGAGACCTTTATGAAACATGTCGTGCTTCATGAAATGCTCATTGAGTGTCGTAGCCTGGCTATGCAATTGAGTGGTGGAAGTCTTTATCAGAAGAGAGGAGAGGAACTTTGGATTTTCTTGGACTTTATGGCATCCCAATCTCGGGAAGAAACTCACCGGCGGTTGAGAATCCAAGAGCAACTCAATGAAATCATGGCTCAAATTCCAAAGCCCAAAGGGCAAAAGGAAGAACCCACGTTTAAAAAATGTAAGCCAATCAATTTTCCTTATGCTTTTTCACCTCCCCCATGTGAGTCTATTTTCTCCTACGCTTTTTCAGCCCCCCCATGTGAGTCTAATTCTCCTCAATCATATGAATTAATAGATGACGATGATGATGGTCCAACCTTTTCTATTGAAAGTCATGCTAGTGTCGTTCCATTTGACAATTTTGAGACCCCCATTATTGATATTGACCATATGGTAGTCGAGACTTTAGACAAGGATGTTGTTAAGGCCATTTGTGACTCCAATGGAGAAGTCGTCAATCGAGTAATCAGATTTCTTTGAAAATCCCTTCGCTAAGGATATTCTAGATTTATTTGAAAATGATATTGGGTTTTGTGAACCTAGCCTTGAAATTAAGTGGGATCAACCACCCATTTTTGATTCCCACTCCTTTGATTCACCCTACCTCCAATTAGAGTCCACTAATGATATTTTGGGAACTAATTGTTTGTTCCATGATCTTAAACATTTCACTCCATCTCTCACTGACGAGTGGAGCAGTTCAGTGGTCATCTATGAAGTTTGTCATGCGCACAATGATAAGATATATCAATTCTTACCTTCAATATTTCATGCCTATATCTTGTCAATTGCTTACATATGTTTTTGTATAGCTCATGCGCAGGTATATGATCGACTTCTAAGGGCATTGACATGCTTTTTAAGGCACGAAGAATGATTTTCATTAATAAAGAGTCTAGCGAGACGTTAAACCAGCACTTCTCGGGAGGCAACCCGTGTTTTCCCTTTCTTTTTGCATTTTATTTTTATTTGTCCCATTTTCGTTGTTTTGTTAGATTTACCTTGCAGATGAGAGAGTTTTTGAAGAATCTATGAAGACCTTCCTTGTCAAGTCCAAAAGACTAGCTTGGGGGAGTCCGCGCTCACTAGTAAGCTTCACTTTTCTTTCATCTTTTTCCCTTTTTACCCTTCTTCCCATTAAGCATCTCGTTGCATGTTTAGTCTTCGTGCTCACATTGAGGACAATGTGATGGTTAGCTTGGGGGAGGGATTGCATTTTCCCATTTTGCATTATAGTTGTTTATATTTTTCAAATTTTGAATAAGAAAAGAGAAAATTTTAAAATTTTGAACACAATTGAATGCTTTTCATGCTTTGCTTGCTTGTTTACTATGCTATCATGTTACTTTTCCCAAACTTAGAGCTTTCAAAAGATAATGATTCAATATTTATTGAATTGTGAATACATGGGGAAGTCTTGTACACTGTAGGCATGGAATGAATCTATAGATGAGTACGCTTGATCTTGACATTTGGCAAGTTACATATATTGTAAGGTAGAACCTCCTTAGACTGGTACATTCATACCCAGTCTCATTTAGGTGTGTGTAGTTCTCCTTGTGATGTGTGTCATGTCAAAACGCATAAGTATGGATCTCATTTCATTTCTATAAGCATTGCAATCATGATTCACTAAGATTTGAAGCCTTTTTTACTTTGAATTACCCCTCAAAATAAGCCCCTTCATACAAATACTTCACAAAAATAATAGCTACATATAAAGACTGCCTACCTTTTGAGCTAGTAGCTAGACTATGGTGTATGGGTGCTCTTTTGAGAAGATTTTGTTCCTTAATGACAAAGTGAAATTGGAGAACGAAAATGTTCAAGAAGTGATGTTCAAAAGAAATAGGAAAAAATTGAAAAAATGAAAAAATCGAAAAGGAAAAAATTGAAAAAAAAAGAGAAAAAAAATAATAAAAGAAGAAGTTGTGAGTATCTCCTCAAAATGTCAAATCAATAGAAGGAGTTTACCCTTGTGTTTCGTGTGTAATAAGCTAATCTGTTACTTCTGGCTTCGTTTTTCGTCTTTTGGGAATTAACCGAAAGTTTGGATTGAGTATTCATTTATCATTGGTCAGTTGCTAGCTCATTCTAACCTTCACATGACCATAACTGTTTGTCCACCTTTCACCCATTTCCCAAAGCCTTCTTCATTTCTTTTTCGGTTTCTTTTCTATGAGCATTGTGATCTTTGACTTATGTTTTGAATTGTTTACCATATTAGATTGAGGGCGCATTCTCATAAGTCGTAGATAGGTGAGTGTCTCAAAAAAATCTACACATTAAGAAATCACCTTTTACATGCAATGAGTGTTCGAGTGTGCCGTGAGAATCCATTTGTCAAAACGATCATGCAAAAGCCGAAAATCTATAGTGAAATTCTTTGTGCTACGCCATTATGTACATCTCAGCCATGTTTATGTATCATTCTTGCCCACGTCGTTTTTGGGTTATGATTCATTATGGTTCCAAAGTTATACGTTGAGATTTGTTTCCTGATGGTGTAGTAGCCAACGCTTGCAACCTTGTCCTGGTATTGCTTGTTATGTTTGCTTGAGGACAACCAAAGGTTTAGCTTGGGGGAGTTTGATGAGTGAATATTTGTATGATTTTAATCCCCAATTTAGCTCGGTTTTGTATGTCATTTGTGCTTTGTTAAGCCGTTTTATGAGCTAATATTGCTTCTAGGCGAATTCCTATGTTCTAACCTGTTTTCTAGGGAAAGTGACGTTTCTACGCCCTTTTTCTATATTCCCGAGCATTTGCCTAGAACCCGACGATTTGAAGGAGCAAGCTTGACCAAGTGAAAGGCATTTCAAGAAGGTTTACTAATTCAAGAGAAAGATGAAGTAAAGACGATGTCGTAGTTGTCGGAAGATCAATCAGTTAGGCGGAAGATATCATCGCTTTACATCAAACCCTATCAACAAACCTGACTCAAGAGGTCAAGGGGGATGTTGGAAGTCAAGTCATATGCAAGGGGGAGATGAAACGCAAGTCAAAGCTTCTAGAACGCAACTTACCCGATCGGGTAAGTGTGTACCCGATCAGGTATCTCAACTGCTTTGAGCAAATTGCTTCAACTTCTCCTTTTTGTCCTATATGTTCAATGCTTGACCCCTTTCCCACGAAACCCTAATGCTATATAAAGGATGCTCCAGCCCCTTTTCTCAACACATCTTACATCCTCTTCTCATCCTTTCTTCTCTTCTTACACTTCTCTTTAGATTAGGAGAAGGGAGAACTAGCCTCCCTTCTCTCATTTTCTTCTTCTTTAGTCTTTAGTTCTTAGTTTATTTCTGTCCTTTCTACATCAAAATCTTAGCTTAGATTAATAAGAGTTTCAATCTTTGTAGTCTACTTTGTTGGGTACAAGTGTTGTAATTCAAGGAACGATTATTCTATGCACGGGATTTCTATTATTGTTATCACTTTCGTTGTTGATCGTCACCTAGGTATTTCTATTTTATCAATTGTTTAATGTCTTTATGTTTTCTATTTGATTGTTATTTTCTATCTATGTTATCTTAGATTCATTTAGTATCGTTATAATCGTCATTTCAATTCCTAGATAATCAATTAGCGTCATTATTATCGCCATATAATGAGTCTTAAAACATGTCTATCCTAATTTTCATTGTTGATATCATATTAGATTTAAACATTATCATGAGTGAGTAGTCACCTTTCTAGGGTGTAGGGTAGCTATGTTAGATTTATTAAAAGATGATAATTGGATAAAAGAAATTGTGCTTCTAAAACATTGTGTCTATGTATGTTTGGACTATAACGATAGTTGACAATTTTTGGCCAAAATCATTGACTAGAATGGAATTCTTTTCCAAGGTAGAGAGACGCGAATTGAATAGACAAAGCATGACATGGTAGATTAAGACCTAGTAAATTGCCTAAAAGCCTGCTAGACCATCTAATCTATGATTGTAATAAACACATCATTCTTACGAACTCACAATGAATTATTTGCATGTTCTAAATCCAATTTCATCAATATGTTAATCTACATGTGCGAACCTACTTCCCTAGATCCTTTTCTTTATTCTATTGTTATCATTTTTATTATAGCATTTTGTAATTAGTGACAAACATTTGCCAATTGTACAAGGTAGAGTTCTAACCCTAACTATTCACAAGTATCTCCCGTCTCCCCGAGATCGACCCCTTACTTCCCTAATTACATTAATTTGTTGTTAGCCTAGTCTGGGTAATTTATCTTTGATTAGGGTACGCTACAACCCTGTCAAATTTTGGTGTCGTTGCCGGGGAGCACGGTTTTGTTTATATGTGATTAGTAGAGTTTTACCTTGTCTTTTTCTTTTTTTTTTCTTTTCTTTTGTGTCGAGGAACACTTGTTCCTTGAGATTTTTCTCACCGTTTCCTTGTAGTATAGTGACTCTTTTCAGGTAACAGGAATATTTTCTTTCAAAGGGATTGCTTTATTTTCTCTCAATGACTATCTATTTCCAACCTCCACAATGCGAGGATGAGCCTTTCCATGAATACCTCGACCGATTTTATAGCTTTTCGAACCATATTATCTCTCTTGGGTATACCCTTGATGAGACCTATATGAAACATGTCCTGCTTCATGAAATGTTCATTGAGTGTCGTAGCCTGGCTATGCAATTGAGTGGTGGAAGTCTTTATCAGAAGAGAGGAGAGGAACTTTGGATTTTCTTGGACTTTATGGCATCCCAATCTCGGAAAGAAACTCACCGGCGGTTGAGAATCAAAGAGCAACTCAATGAAATCATGGCTCAAATTCAAAAGCTCAAAGGGCAAAAGGAAGAACCCACGTTTAAAAAATGTAAGCCAATCAATTTTCCTTATGCTTTTTAACCTCCCTCACGTGAGTCTATTTTCTCCTATGCTTTTTTAGCCCCCCCATGTGAGTCTAATTCTCCCCAATCATATGAATTAATAGATGACGATGATGATGGTCCAACCCTTTCTATTGAAAGTCACTCTAGTGGTGTTCCATTTGACAATTTTGAGACCCCCATTATTGAAATTGACCATATGGTAGTCGAGACATTAGACAAGGATGTTGTTAAGCCCATTTGTGACTCCAATGGAGAGTCGTCGATCGAGTCATCATATTTCTTTGAAAATCCATTCGCTAAGGATATTCCCGATTTATTTGAAAATGATACTGGGTTTTGTGAACCTAGCTTTGAAATTAAGTGGGATCAACCACCCATTTTTGATTCCCACTCCTTTGATTCACCCTATACCCAATTAGAGTCCACTAATGATATTTTGGGAACTAATTGTTTGTTCCATGATCTTAAACATTTCACTCCATCTCTCACTGACGAGTGGAGCAGTTCAGTGGTCATCTATGAAGTTTGTCATGCGCACAATGATAAGAAATATCAATTCTTACCTTCAATATTTCATGCCTATATCTTGTCAATTTCTTACATATGTTTTTGTATAGCTCATGCGCAGGTATATGATCGACTTCTAAGGGCATTGACATGCTTTTTAAGGCACAAAGAATTATTTTCATTAATAAAGAGTCTAGCGAGACGTTAAACCAGCACTTCTCGGGAGGCAACCCGTGTTTTCCCTTTCTTTTTGCATTTTATTTTTATTTTTCCTTTTTTCGTTGTTTTGTTAGATTTACCTTGCAGATGAGGGAGTTTTTGAAGAATCTATGAAGACCTTCCTTGTCAAGTCCAAAAGACTAGCTTGGGGGAGTCCGCGCTCACTAGTAAGCTTCACTTTTCTTTCATCTTTTTCCCTTTTTACTCTTCTTCCCATTAAGCATCTTGTTGCATGTTTAATCTTCGTGCTCACATTGAGGACAATGTGATGGTTAGCTTGGGGGAGGGATTGCATTTTCCCATTTTGCATTATAGTTGTTTATATTTTTCAAATTTTGAATAAGAAAAGAGAAAATTTAAAAATTTTGAACACAATTGAATGCTTTTCATGCTTTGCTTGCTTGTTTACTATCCTATCATGTTACATTTCCCAAACTTAGAGATTTCAAAAGATAATGATTCAATATTTTATTGAATTGTGCATACATGGGGAAGTCTTGTACACAGTAGGCATGGAATGAATCTATAGATGAGTACGCTTGATCTTGACATTTTGCAAGTTACATATATTGTAAGGTAGAACCTCCTTAGACTGGTACATCCATACCCAGTCTCATTTAGGTGTGTGTAGTTCTCCTGGTGATGTGTGTCATGTCAAAACGCATAAGTATGGTTCTCATTTCATTTCTATAAGCATTGCATTCATTATTCACTAAGATTTGAAGCCTTTTTCACTTTGAATTACCCCTCAAAATAAGCCCCTTCATACAAATGCTTCACAAAAATAATAGCTACATATAAAAACTACCTACCTTTTGAGCTAATAGATAGACTATGGTGTATGGGTGCTCTTTTGAGAAGATTTTGTTGCTTAATGACAAAGTGCAGTTGGAGAACGAAAATGTTCAAGAAGTGATGTTCAAAAGAAATAGGAAAAAATTGAAAAAATGAAAAAATCGAAAAGGAAAAAATTGAAAAAAAAAAGAGAAAAAAAATAATAAAAGAAGAAGTTGTGAGTATCACCTCAAAATGTCAAATCAATAAAAGGAGTTTACCCTTGTGTTTCGTGTGTAATAAGCTAATCTGTTACTTCTGGCTTCGTTTTTCGTCTTTTGGGAATTAACCGAAAGTTTGGATTGAGTATTCATTTACCATTGGTTAGTTGCTAGCTCATTCTAACCTTCACATGACCATAACTGTTTGTCCACCTTTCACCCATTTCCCAAAGCCTTCTTCATTTCTTTTTCGGCTTCTTTTCTATGAGCATTGTGATCTTTGACTTGTGTTTTGAATTGTTTACCATATTAGATTGCGGGCGCATTCTCATAAGTCGTAGATAGGTGAGTGTCTCAAAAAAATCTACACATAAAGAAATCACCTTTTACATGCAATGAGTGTTCGATTGTGCCGTGAGAGTCCATTTGTCAAAAAGATCGTGCAAGAGCCGAAAATCTATAGTGAAATTCTTTGTGCTACGCCGTTATGTAAATCTCAGCCATGTTTATGTATCATTCTTCCCCACGTCATTTTTGGGTTATGATTCATTATGTTTCCAAAGTTATACGTTGAGATTTGTTTCCTGATGGTGTAGTAGCCAACGCTTGCAACCTTATCCTGGTATTGCTTGTTAGGTTTGCTTGAGGACAAGTAAAGGTTTAGCTTGTGGGAGTTTGATAAGTGAATATTTGTATGATTTTAATCCCCAATTTAGCTCGGTTTTGTATGTCATTTGTGCTTTGTTAAGCCGTTTTATGAGCTAATATCGTCTTCTAGGCGAATTCCTATGTTCTAACCTGTTTTGTGGGAAAGTGACGTTTCTACGCCCTTTTTCGGCATTCCCGAGCATTTGCCTAGAACCCGACGATTTTAAGAAGCAAGCTTGACCAAGTTAAAGGCATTTCAAGAAGGTTCACTAATTCAAAAGAAAGAAGAAGTAAAGACGATGTCGCAGTTGTCGTAAGATCAATCAGTTAGGCGAAGAATTCATCGCTTTACATCAAACCCTATAAACAAACACGACTCAAGAGGTCAAGGGGGATGTTGGAAGTCAAGTAATATGCAAGGGGAGATGAAACGCAAGTCAAAGCTTCTAGAATGCAACTTACCCGATCGGGTAAGTGTGTACCCGATCGGGTATGTAACACCCGAAAATGTACCCTATTTTTCTAGTGAAAATTTTTTACGGATAACTTTCAGCAAATTTAAGTTTTAATTTAGAATTTTATGTTCCGAGTCGAATTTAGAATTCCCGAGTTCGTATTTGGAATTTCCGCGAGATTCCATGAGAATCCCGTCTTAAGGCGAGTTTGACTTTTCTTGACTTTTCTTGAATTTTAAGTCGTCTTTGACTTTTCTTGACTTTTAAGTCGTCTTTGACTTTTCTTGACTTTTGAGCCGTCTTTGACTTTTCTTGACTTTTGAACCGTCTTTGACTTTAATTGACTTTTCCACTTAAATATCTCATACTCCTCACTTAACCTAATTCATTCAACACAAACACCAAAAACCCTTTCTTCCTGCTTAAGCAATTATCAAAACTTGCCTCCCTCTTGATTTTCGATCTTCGAATCATCCTAGCTCCTTCGTTCCTTGATAGAATTCGCGTAAGTTCGTCTCATTCTTCTCCCCTTACCTTCCTCTATCCGTATTCATATTAAAATCATCGTCTTTCTCGCTTTTCAATCTTTCCGTCTTTCTCAAGATGAATTTTATTCATCTTTTATTACCTATTTGTAGGTGGAGACTACTAGGAAGGCTTAGTAATCGATTAAAGACGCTTAAAGATAACGGTGAAGGGTTACTCGGTATCATTTACGTGTTTTATGTGATTTCTAGGATAGAAACCATGTTTTGATTATAGTTAGTAAGCTTATGACTTGTATTATTGTTGATGGATGTTGTTTATTGAGTATTTACATGAGTATTGATGAATTAGAATGATAGTCAATAATTATCAAAAGTCGACTTTGATGAAACAAGGCATTTTCGTGTACTACTGACCTCAGCCGGTCGACCGGCAGCCGGTCAGACCACCGGCTGGGGCAGTGGCTGTATATTGTTGGAGTTTTACGTGATTTTGAAATATGAAGTTGGGCTCAGCCGGTCTGTAACAACCCGAAAAGTACCCTATTTTTCTAGTGAAAATATTTTACGGATACTTTTCAGCCTATTTAAGTTTTAAAGTGGAATTTATTGTTTCCAGTCGAATTTGGAATTTCCGAGTTCGTATTTGGAATTTTTGAGAGATTCCAAGAGAATCCCGTTTTTAAGTCAACTTTGACTTTTCGTTTGACTTTCCGACTCGCCTCGTAATTTAAAGACCGAATTTGTTATTCAAAAAATAATAAATTTAATTTA
>JAIUZE010075096.1:0-27643 GCA_022085475.1 Heliosperma pusillum | reverse complement strand
TCTAGTCAGCCAACCGTTATTGATTTACGTTAATCAACTGACTAATCATATATATAATCAATAAATATCCCAATTATATTCCATAATAAGATTTATTATGTGGCGCACTTTTGTGGAGGACACCTACTCCAACATTTACTTGTGCTTATGTTTTAATAAGTGTTGGTTAAGTTGTAAAGGGTCAATCTTGGGTGGTTTAATCCATGTTGACTATTTCTTAGGAGGTAGTATTAGATAAATAAGAGGAGAGGTAAAAAGGGGTCATCTTTGCTAATTGTTGTGTTACTTGGGATAATTGCACTAAGTATTTCTCTCATATTTGATTATTTGCATAGAAGGTGTTTGTTCAAGTGTCTAGACTAGAATTTCATGTTTCAAGTTGAATCATCTTTTTACCCAAATTCCCCCACCTATGTTATCCTACATGTTTTCTCATTGTGAATATCATAGTTTGTAATTAATTCAACACTTCGTTTTAATTAGTGTCTTAATTAGTGATTAGTACCTTAATTTGTAATTAGAGTAATTAGTTTTGTTAATTGACATTTTGCAAGAGTCTAGATTAGTTTAATTTAGCTAATACCGTCTTCTCTTGGGTTCGACCCTATTCTTACCATTTTACTACCTTATTAGAGATAGTTTATGATTGGTCTAGGAGTTATAAATTGTTATTTGATTGTAGCTAATTAGCGACACCGTTAAAAAGCCTCGTCACCTCACATACCCCTCTTAACTCAAAATTATTGCTCATAAGTGTAACACCCCCGTATACCAAAGAGTCATACAAGACCTCCTTAGTACCTCGGGATGCTACCATCTCGGTTGCCCGAGGTAGTACATATCAAATTGACCATCAAAGAACAATACTTATTAAAGCAATAATTTAAATATAGTTACATTGTTCCAAAAATCCAGACGACACACCGTCTCAACAATAATCCAATCTAACAATACTAAAATAAGGTGAATGTCTAAAATAAGTAGATGACTGCGGAGGCTATGACTCGTCAGCGGCGATCCATTCAAGTCACCCAATGCGAGCTCAACGAATTACCTGCTGGCCACCTGCTCACCACTCCCCAATGAATCATAGCAGTTTTAAAAAACATTAACGAGGTCAATAACAATATAGGCCGATCAAAGTACAAGACAATAAAACTAACCATCCGTCAGCCACCAACAAAATCATCCAGTAACAAGTAACAAGTAACTAGTAACCAGAGGCCCACCGCAACGGTGACCCCAGCAGCATCCGGCTGCAGATCAGATCTCAGAACCACCAATTGATGCCAGGACGCAGCACTAGACATCGAAATTCCATCTTACCGTAGTGAGATTCCCGGAAGATTTATGTAGACATCCCCCTCGCAATGGGAGACCTACGCGAGGCGAACTAAGGGTGTAGACCGTCTCCCGGCGGACCACCAAATAGTAACCAGTAACACAACTCCAAACTTCAGACCCGAATTCTATCATCATCACAACAGTAACCATCATCATCATCAACAAGTAACACTAATCACAGAAACCCATCTTATCACAATGAACAACATATAAAGTACTGAGTAGGGAAACCCAACCTCAAAGAAATCCGCAATAATAGCAAGCAAGATTAGAATCTTTCTTCTATGAATTCCCCTTCTAAAAATCATACAATTAATCTAGGATCAACAACCAATTATATTAACCTAATTCTCAACCCTAATTCAGATAAGGATTCTTTCAATTCAACCTAAAAGACACAAAGATTTAATTATATAATTGAGACTTAAGATAGATCAACGCAGAAAAGAAGACGAACTAGCAACGGGACGATCTTCAAGCTTGGCAATGGATTAAGAAGGTTAAGAGTGCTTAAGGAGAGTTTAGAGAGTGATTTTGGGTTTTAAATAAAAGTTAACTGACGAAATATATATAAACCCTTAATCATCTTAACCAAAACCGCTTCAAAAAAAAACCCGACAGACCGGTGCACTCGGTCGAGTACATAAGTCACTCGACCGAGTACACTGCACTCGGTCGAGTAATCACCATAATCTGCTGAGTGCCGCCTAGGCAGAGGGTTGCCTAAGCGACAGACTCGACTACTCAGTCGAATGACCACTCGGCCGAGTACAACATCATTCGGTCGAGTGCACCCAACTCGACCGAGTACCAGGTACACAAAAATACGGAGTATTACAGTCTTCCCCCTTAAGAAAGAAATTCGTCCTCGAAGTTCACAAATGAACCAACACCACAGTAACAACAACACAAAGCCGCTATTAGCAACTCACAACGCAATCTCATATCAACTCGGAACAAAACCAACATAAAGTCACCACCAAATACAACTTAGACCAACACTAAGGCAAACGTTTTAGAAGCTAATATAAACTATTACATTCTTCTCTTCCTAAAAATGAACTTCGTCCTCAAAGTTCACACCCTTATTACCTAACAAAGAAACCATCAGTCAAGCAAACACAAAGACCATCACATATCAAAGGTACCCTCAAAAACCGTCATGATCCGATACAACATCTTAACCCAAATTTCCAACAATACATACATCAACCCTTACTAAACTAAGATAGCTTCACAAGACCTCCGACCTACCACCGTCAAACGCCATTCCTACACTCCCAACATCCTAACAATCATTAAACAATATGAATGAGTATCCCAACTCCATTAACAACACTCACCAACACTTTTCCTTGAACAATAAGACAACACTCACCAATCATATCACACTCAACCGCTTGACAATACATAGCACCTTAGCTACCCACAACTCTAGAAGTACCCTTAACATCACACAGCGGACATACCATTTCACATCATAATATTCCAGCATTAACACCATACATCACTAAAACTAACTCATCACCACCATACTCAATATTAATAAATCCAAACTTGTCGTCATTCCTTATAATAACATGCAATGCTACAATTATTCCTCCTTTAAAATGAACTTCGGCCCCGAAGTTTACTCATACCCAAACCATTAATATTACTAATATCATCCAAGCTGACCATACTCCAAATAGTCTTATCCCCTCACATAAACAAAACCGATCATCACTAACTAACTAATTCCACGTTTCCATATCCACGTCTGTAATGATAATACCTCAATATACTTTTCTGAAAGTGGTGACATGCCCTCTAACCCAATTCATCGTGAAACTCTTACCTATTTCGTTTATTTACATCATCATGTCTTATCAAAATCGCTTAATACCCTAATACCAACACCGCCAAATATACCACAACCCCAAACATCATTTATTTCACATATCACCCAGAATCCATCCAAAAATCCTCAACACGAAACCTTATATCATTAATTTACCAGGATTACCCATAACATCCTTCTGAACTCTCACCCTATCTCGACCGCATAACACTAAACCTAAAATCCTTGTCTACCTTAAATCCTAAATTTCATCCTCATTGCAAACGAAACCATCTACTCAAAAATGATACACTCTAACATCATATCCCCATAAAATCCACCACACGACAATGAATCATTTACAACCTCAAGCACACCATAATCAAATATCACGAGTCAAAACATCCATATTCACAAGCGAAAATACCCCAACAGCCAAGCCTCTCACCCAAAATCTAAAAGACCAAGGAACCGCAACAATAGCTACTAATAATTCTTCATCGATTAAACTCTACTCTTAAACCCATGAGACAACATCTAACAAAACGACAACAATGAAAATACGATCTTTATACATATGACCAACACATAAATACGGCAAGCTCTCAGAACTCGATATTCTAACCAACTCATGGAGACTCGCGTCAACACATGACCGACATAACAGACCACCAAACAAAGGACACCATTACACAACAAAAGACTAACCATGACAAAGGTAACCTCACTCGCACACATTTACTACCAATACTTCCCCCAGCACTTGTCTCCAAGCGCTATACGAAAACACTCATAATATTTTAGTCTACTAATCCATCATACGAGTAACAAGCTAATAATAACACATATGTTATCTCATTAAGGAGCTAGATCCCAATATATCTTAAATGTCACCCTCAAATCTACGCAACTACGACACATTACTCTCCTTTTGCTCACAAATCTACACTCTTGCCACCCAATGTTGTAAAGATAAGATCCGACAACATGACTAATTTGGAAGTACCACCTCGACACCTCGCTTTCCCTTACTTACATGAAGACAACCCGAAAAACCATTAAACTTGAAACCACCTCCACACTCAACTATACCATCTATCAAATAATACTATAACCTACGCATACCATTCTGTTTTGAAATTTTAAAGCTCTCATTCATTCTTTAATTCAACATTCTCATGAAAGATTCCAATATTGACCAACAATATTATCTCAATAGCCATTCATAATTCCACATCTGAATCTCTCATCTCCAAATTACGCCAACCAGAATTTCAACCACCAAATCTTATAATAACGATATTCTATCAATATACCACCAAATACCCATTTCATCTCACACAATCCATTACCTAAAGAACTTCCAAAGCCATACACGATTATCCACTAATATATGTCATGCTCTTTTTATCCCAAAATCAATTCATATCTCATTCGAAAATACTATCACCTTTCCTTAACTCTTTCTTACCAAACCATGTCATTTGCATCCCTAATACTTACCTCAAAATATGTTCCTCCAAGTATTCTTCTTCTAAATTGTCTCATTTCCCCCTCATACTTTCCAATACAAAAATTTTTACCTAACTCGTTATTTCTTCCCATTCTCACCAATTACAATTACTCATTAACTAAAAGATTCACTCTCACTGCGACTACATTCTTATTACCTCAAGATCTCAAACTCAATAACAAGTCGCTACAATCTTCCAATCATACACAATAGTACTCCCTCTTATCACACTATTTTCTTTTATTCGCTACTAATAAGCTCAAACAATCAACGAAAATCATCGTATATTATTATAATCTATACTTAACATACCTCAAAACCTTGATTACCTCATATCATACTTCCCAAAGCATCCCATTTCCACAATCTACTCTTAGTAACACGAATGCCTAGCAACACAATCACATCCAAGTCTCATTTACACATCAAGCGAACTAATCTCTCTAGGTACCATCATCATTACTTTCCTCACTCTCGATCCTTATTGCATATATCCCTAATCAACATATCCATTCTTATTTCCTTTTATTATTACTCATGTTTCCATTTGTAACCACTCATGCCTCTCTTCTCAATACTAACTTCATACATTACAACTCTCACGCTATTATTTGATCATATAAACACACACGTCTCTATATATTGCTCAACACACAACATTATCACACATCTCATATCACAAAACCGATTTTCTCTCTCTATCTCTCACAAGGCTCATGAATCTCTCTGTCCTAACCATTTATAACCACAAATTTCTCACAAAACAACACAATTCATGGAGAACAATGATGCGTGTATTTTATATAGACTTTCTAGTCCATTTATGCACGCATTTCTATGTCATTTAGGTGATATTATATCACTATATGCCCCTATTTGGCTACTTTGTACTTTCATTACTATTTTGTAGGTACAAGCTGCGTAGTAGCGGAAATCGAGCCAAAACAGTCCACTTTGCATGCATTTAGGAGAATGGAAGGAACGGAACAGAAGCTCTTGCATGGGGATGCGTGAAACCGCTCTCAGTCAAGTCCGAAGTCATGTCCACACACTGACGAGGCCAGAAGACCTCGATCGACTATGTATTTGATCGATCGAGGAGAGTTGGAGTGAAGAGTTGCTCGATCGAGCTGTCCTGTGCTCGATCGAGTGGTAGTCGTTGACAAGCTGGTCGATCGAGTAGAATAAGTACTCGATCGACTGATTTCCTCAAATAAAGACCTCGATCGAAGGGTATTTTCCCTCGATCGAGTGGATCCTATCACAGGCCTTAAGTCCACAGTCTAATTAGGGTTTAGAGTCGTGTTATGCATTATATAAACTCTTATTTTCGTCATTAGGTTATCATGGGATGATCACCGATCATCACCACTTAGCATTAAACATTAGTTTCTGAACTTTTTAATCTTTAGTTTACATTCGGGTTTATCGACGTGGATTTATTCTTTACGCCGGATTGCTAAGATTGTAAACTTCTTTTCTCTCTTTTATTATTAACCCTTGTTTTAGTCTAGAATTACTGTTTACTCCTTTTAACTGCTGCGTTATTATTGTTTATGCTTGTTAATTACAATTTTATTATGTCTATCGTCATATGTTCAATCGTCTTTATTAGCATCGTTAATAACATGAGTAGCTAATCCCCTTGTATGTTAGGATGAGGAAACCTGTAGTAGAGGCATGATAGGATAGATTATTTTTAGTTAGTCTTGAATATGAGGGTCAGTCTAAGCAATTTAATTGAGGTTAGTCGAATGAGTGCACGCAGGAGACTAGCTAGGTAGTTAACCCCGACCTGGATCGAGAGATTGGAAGGGAAAGGCTTGCTTAGAATTGATAGGTGACTCCTAAGAGGACGAGAGTTAATTAGGAAAATCCCTAGGATGGTTTGAGACCGAGAGGAGAAAACCATTGCCCTTCTCATTGATAGATTGACTGACTTAGTTGACCCGTAGATGCCGATATTGCTGTGGACCGAATCCTAGCATATTCTCTCTTTTATCTGATTTATTTCATATTAATTTCTACCTTTATTTCTCTTCCTTTAATCTTATTTAGTTTAGTTTAAAACCATTTCAAAACCCCTAGATTGTTACTGGCAGATTTAGATTACAGTTAGTTAGTTTCCTCCCTGTGGAGATCGACCCTACTTCCGCTATCTTCTTAGTTAGTAGACTTAGGTTTTATTTTTGGTGTATAACGACACGCATCAAATTTTGGCGCCGTTGCCGGGGAGGCAATTTAATTTTCTGTTTATTTATCTCTGCCTCGTCTTAAGGAATTTCTAATTCCTTAAGACTGTTCTTATCTTTTCTCTCTATAGTTGTGTATGCGCAGGTCCCAAAGGGCTCGAGTTAGTGAAAGCTGATTCAGAGCCCGGAAGAACCTTCTTACGCGGAAAGAGAGGGTTAGATAAGACTGATCAGAAGGAAGACTTGAGTACTTCTGACTCCGTCTTCGACAGTTTTATTTTCATGCAAGATTCGACTGTTGAGACTACTGTGACAGCGAAGATGCCTAACATTGTTAGTCACTCCGAGCCCACCGTTGCGCGTATACCCCAGGGATTGTGGAAAAAGAAGTCAGAAATTACCACAGCTGAGGGTGCTTCCGCAAGTCAAAGGCCTGACGGTGGCCTTGTCACAAAACCATTTGGGTATTAGCCGGGTTTGCAACCCCGTGCAATTTGTAAAAACAATTTATCACGTTTTCATTAGACAATTAGACAATTAGACTATCACGTGATAATCCGTAGTTTAGATAGACAATTTATTTTTCCTGTTAGACAATTTTTGGTATTTTTCTGGGTATCGGTTGGCATCGTTTTTGCAATAGAAAGAAGTGGAAAACAACTGCTCAAAGTCGAAGGCTGTGCTATCAAGAGAGTACTCGATCGAGTAAAGACGAACTACTCGATCGAGCGATCCGGCCTGAAAAAGTACTCGATCGAGTAGCATTTCTACTCGATCGACCCCCACTTTGATGCTGGTTTGGGGAAGCTTTGTTTTGTGAGTTGTTTATGTCCCTTTTGTTTTTCCATCCTTTATATATATTTCCTTCCTTAGGAACATGAATTAGGTTGTTTTTTTCCCTTTTCCTTTTTTGCTGTTGTGCTGTAGCCAATGAGGACATTGTCTGTTTTGGTTTGGGGAGGTGTTTTACATCCTTTTGCGTCTGCATTTGCATTTGTATTGCATTCACGTTTACAATTCATGCTAATTAGAAAAAATTTGAAAAAATCAAAAATATCACGTTTATTTTTGCATATAATCGAGTCGGATTGGAGTCTTGTTTATGATGAAATTGCACTACAAGTCTATTTTATGCTATTCCTTGCACCTTTATGGACTTACTTAGTGAAATCGAAGTAGTGAACTATTGAATTTTGTCTTGGAACTTAAATTTGACTAGTAGACTTGATTCAACATTTTGGCAAACTACTTATATATTCTGAGTTGTAGAGCCTATAACTGGTGACATCCATGACCAGTTCATCTAGGAATGAGAGTAGTTACTCCCCACATTTCGTGTCATTTGCTTGTATATGAATTTTGATTTCTTATTGCCTGCACGCATTGGGTTTGTTGTCGGTATTACGTGTTTTGAGAATATTTGCATCTCTCTTTTCCTCATTTTACCCCTTTCGCTCCACATAAAGCCATATCTGCCTGTTACCCTTAAGTACATCCTAAACTAAGCCTACCTTTGCCGAGCTAGTTTAGTAGTCGAGGTATATTCTACCGTTGTGTCAGTTTTGGCTCGTCTTCACTGATTGGAGTGGGTTTTTTGTGAGAAAAAGAAGAGAAGTGTTTAATTGTGCCTCGATCGAGTAGCTTTCAGCTCGATCGAGCAGATATTGGTAATTGTTGCCTCGATCAAGTAACTTATTCCACTCGATCGAGAGGTTTTTCCTCGATCAGCCAAGAAGAAAGAAAAAGAAAAGAAATGAAAGAGAATGAAAAAAAATGCAAAAATATTTGGCTGAAGTTTTCGTTATTTACACCTCCTACGCTTATTATCATTTGTCGAGGTGTTTCATGGGATTTGTGTTGTTTATGCCTAGATTTGTTAAGGCATCGAGCTTACTTTTGATAGTTGGAAGAATGGAACGAGTTCTATTGCGGTCTTGTTAGGAACTAGCTTGGCTATTTACCTTCACATTTCCATTAATTGTTTTGCCCCTTCTTACCAATTAGCCTCACATATTCATATTTTTGCAAATGTTCGTCACGTGATAGTCCTTGAACGGTGGTTATGCGTGTGTACGGTGCTTGAATCATCTTTCATATTAGTTAGCAATGCATGTTGTGTCGGTCGTAGTCTAGGTGAGTGACTATATTTTCTTCTCTCTTTCTTATACATATTTACTAACCATTTGATTGTTGAGAGAAGAGTGACCCGTGAGAGTCCGAATTTGGTTGAGTCTTGCAAGGTCGAAAGTCTAATTTATTTCCAAGATTGTACAAATTCTTTCATTTTCGTATTAAACTTTGTAACGATTGAATGAGTGCATTAAACTGTTTAGTATTGACTTGTAGCTAGCTCTGAGACTTACTCCATTCCCCTAGGTTTATTTTGTTCCATTTAGCTGCATTTAGTTTGCTTGAGGACAAGCAAAGGTTTGGTTTGGGGAAGTTTGATGCGTGTAATTTATATAGACTTTCTAGTCCATTTATGCACGCATTTCTATGTCATTTAGGTGATATTATATCACTATATGCCCCTATTTGGCTACTTTGTACTTTCATTACTATTTTGTAGGTACAAGCTGCGTAGTAGCGGAAACCGAGGCAAAACAGTCCACTTTGCATGCATTTAGGAGAATGGAAGGAACGGAACAGAAGGTCTTGCATGGGGAAGCGTGAAACCGCTCTCAATCAAGTCCGAAGTCATGGCCAACACTGCATGATACGCCAGAAGACCTCGATCGACTATGTATTTGATTGATCGAGGAGAGTTGGAGTGAAGAGTTGCTCGATCGAGCTGTCCTGTGCTCGATCGAGTGGTAGCCGTTGACAAGCTGGTCGATCGAGTAGAATAAGTACTCGATCGACTGATTTCCTCAAATAAAGACCTCGATCGAAGGGTATTTTCCCTCGATCAAGTGGATCCTATCACGGGCCTTAAGTCCACAGTCTAATTAGGGTTTAGAGTCGTTTTATGCATTATATAAGACTCTTATTTTTGTCATTAGGTTATCATGGGATGATCACCGATCATCACCACTTAACATTAAACATTAGTTTCTGAACTTTTTAATCTTTAGTTTACATTCGGGTTTATCGACGTGGATTTATTCTTTACGCCGGATAGCTAAGATTGTAAACTTCTTTTCTCTCTTTTATTCTTAACCCTTGTTTTAGTCTTAATTATTGTTTACTCCTTTTAACTGCTGCGTTATTATTGTTTATGCTTGTTAATTACGATTTTATTATGTCTATCGTCATATGTTCAATCGTCTTTATTAGCATCGTTAATAACATGAGTAGCTAATCCCCTTGTTTGTTAGGATGAGGAAAACTGTAGTAGAGGCATGATAGGATAGATTATTTTTAGTTAGTCTTGAATATGAGAGTAAGTCTAAGCAATTTAATTGAGGTTAGTCGAATTAGTGCACGCAGGAGACTAGCTAGGTAGTTAACCCCGACCTGGATCGAGAGATTGGAAGGGAAAGGTGTAACACCCGGAAATGTACCCTATTTTTATAGAGAAAATATTTTACGGATACTTTTCAGTGAAATTTAGTTTTAATCGTAAATTTAATTTTCCGAGTCGAATTTAGAATTTCCGAGTTCGTATTTGGAATTTCCGCGAGATTCCATGAGAATCCCGTCTTAAGGCGAGTTTGACTTTTCTTGACTTTTGAGCCGTCTTTGACTTTTCTTGACTTTTGAGCCGTCTTTGACTTTCGTTGACTTTCTCCTTCATATACTCCCTTCCTCACCCTAAACCTAATTCATTTCCCACAACTCAAAAACTTTCCTTCTTCTCTAAGAAACCAAAGAAACCTTGCCTCCATTTTTGATCCGTCTTCAAATCGTCATAGTTCATTCATTTCTTGCTCAAATTCACGTAAGTTCGTCTTATTCTTCCCCTCTAAGCTTCCTCTATCCGTATTGGTAATAAAATTACCGTCTTTCTCGCTTTTTAAATATTCCGTCTTTCTCAAGGTGAATGATATTCATCTTTTATTATCTAATTGTATGTAGGTGGAGACTAGGAAGGTTTAGAATCGATTAAAGATGCGTAAAGGTAACGGTGAAGGGTTACTCGATATCATTTACGTGTTTTACATGCTTATATGCTAGAAATCGTATTAGAATACGATTAGTAAGTTTAGGAATCATGTTATGGATGATGATTGTTGTTATTTGATGATTGTTGATGATGAATCTTGATTGTTGATAGTTATTAGAAATGGATTATGAGAATTGGAAATGATAGGATTGAATTTATGTTGAAGGCTCACGGGTGAATTGGTAACACATGTCACGGGCGTGAAATACAAGTCACGCTCGTGACTTGTGCAGTTTCACTGCACTGACCCCTTTTCGTAAATTGATCATATCTTCTTCGTTACTTGTTTGTTTTGGGCTTGTGACCTATCGTTGGAACCGTAAGAGGATAAGCTATCACCTCAGCTTTTAATTTCTGCATTTGCATATCTAGAACTCTAGTTATGATAGTTTGAAGTGGACCATTGTTTTAGTTAGTTTCCAAACTTGTTGTTTTGGAGAGGTATCTATGTTTCTTATTCATTATGCTTCATAAACTTGTTCTAATGCTTATGTATCATGTATTGATTCATGTTTATCATATTTCCATTTATATAATGCCATATTCTCATGTTTTGTGACGGTTTGTGATATGTTCCCCTTTGAGTCGGTTTTTACAAATGATACGGTTTGAGCACTATTTTGTCTTGTGCTTTGTACTCTCATTCCCTTGGCTACCTTCCCGTTCGTAAGGCTGGAATGTCGGAACGGAGAGGTATCCTACTGCTTAAATGCATGTGTTAGTGGGCATACGACGACGTTGTTGGAGTTGAACGCTATGCGTTGATCGACCCGGCCGTCAAATGTTGTGTACTTGCGAGGTGGTGTTATTTGCATGTAGCGTACCGCTTGTTATGAGGCTTGAGCTCGTTTCCGCCTCTTTCGTGAATTGATCTACCGAATTTGGGGTACTCGGCGTTTTCTTTGTAAGACCGAGTCTTGGATGCGAAACGCTTTATCGCATGTCGAATCGGAAAATGTGATTCCGAGAATCTGGCCAGGTTTAGATTAGGAGCCGTTTTATTATCGTTCCTACCAGGAGGAAATTAGTCTACATATATGAAATGTGATCGTGTATGCGTTCAGGGAAATGTGATCCCGTGGAGGCCTTTTAATCATACTTGTCATGTACACGGTGCTAGTGGGCGTTTCATTACCGTGAGAGAGTCGTCTTTGTGGTCGTTGTTCTTTAATGCATGATTTCATGATATTTTTCATGGTCATTGCATGATTGGGCACCGTCAATGTCTTGGTCCGTGAATGGATGATAATATGTTGGATTCTTTGTGATCATCGCATGACTTGTCATGGTTTGTTTGTCGAGTCTCAATCTTATCAAACTTATACCGCTAACGGTGAGATGCAAGCCCTAGTGAGCGTATTCGGTTGCCTAAGAGTGTCTTCCCCGAGTCTTTGAATAACATGATGGATTCGGATTTGTATTCCATATGTTCTTATCATTATTTATCGAATTGCCTAGTTATTCTTATCGTATCTCACATGTATATTCATATATGCATGATTTTACTTTTGTATTTCCTTCTATGTACGTTTAATGTGATATGCTGGGAGAACCCGAGTTTACTCCCCCCTGATTGGTGGCGATCATTGTTTTCATGAATGACAGGTTTGCTTGCATGGATGGCTTTTTGCTTATGCTATTTTTGGGGTTCGGGTGTGCTAGCGGGCGGTTTTTCCCGGAAGATTTAACCTCTAGTCGTTAATTAGCTAGTTTGCTAAACACTTGTTCTTTGTTAACATTTTGAGAGACTCCGTCTCTTTGTTATATTCCGTACTTAGTTTGTAATATTTTGACACTCCTCGTTTTATCTATCTTGCATGTATAAATGTTTTTAAAATACCGTATTTCCGACTAGACGGGGTAATTTCATCTTGACCAACTATGATAGATGGGGTAAATCCGACTAGACGGGGTAATTTCATCATGCTTGTATGTTTTCTATTTCCGCATTCGCGAGGTTTGTCACAGTTGGTATCAGAGCTTTATCGCTCCCGACGCACACACGTGAACCCTAAACTTAAACTACTTGACCTTGAAATAATAAATGAGAGATGGGTAGACTTAAGGACCTAAGGTGGTAGTCTTTGGTATACTTGATGTTTGTTAGGTTCTAACTTGTTTGTTGATTGTGTTGAGTGAAGTTATGTTTTTTTGTATCTTCCGTCTTAAGGTGGATCATGTATTACCTAGAAGAAGTATCCTTTACCGAAGATTGAAGATTGACAAGCCTAATTGAAGTATATTTCTTCCTCATCGATGATTTCTCTCGTCCTTAATGTATCATGCTCTCTTCCTTCTATCTAAGTGCTTCTTCCTCATCTAACTTCTTTTTCCCTTGGAAAGTACTCTTGTTACTTTCCTTCTCCTTATCAATTTGTACCATCAACTTCCTTATGTGACCTTTGGTGGACACCATACCCTTTTGTTTGTGGTATATTATACTTGGTCAGAAGAACTTTGAATTTGGTGGAATATTAGTGTTTTTTGGAATGAATTTTGTGATTTGAGGAAAATGGTGTAGATCTAAATTCACCCTATAGTGGTGATTGGTTGTATCTCTAAGAAAGGGTGGTAAGATACGTTCGATGATTTTAATGCTAAATGCTTGCCATGACTAATGTATGGATAGTTCATGATATTCGATGGTGTAAAATCGAATGAGTTGGCTATGACTTCTTAACTCATTAGTAATTTAGTCTTTTGGACTTAGAAGTTTAGTATTGTTTTGAAGACCATGCTTATGATATGTCTAATTGGTGTAAATAAGAAGTTTTGAATGATATCTTGAGGTGCGAAATACTTTTAAGGTTAAGTGACGTCTTGTGGTTTCCTATGGTCTGTTTGTGAGTATAGGCTTGGTGGAAAAGCATTTGGCTATAGTTCTTGGATTTAAAGATATGATCTTATCTTATGGTATCGGAGACTCGTTTGAAGTAGTAAGGTTTCGGTAAGTTGAACCATATTATTTGAGGATTATATATTGTGAGTTATGATGGAAATACCTTAGGACGTTAATGATGATGTTTGACTTGAGGTTGTAATTTGTTAATAATGAACTCGTGGGCTATATGAGTTGAAAAGGACCGAGTATAAGGGAGTATTTGTTAGTCCTTCAGTTAAAGAAACCTTTGAGGTTGTGTTGAATATTTGAGCTAAAGGAATGTTACTATGCTTGAGTTGCAATTCCACTTTTGGGAATCTGTGTGATATGAAAGGATGGATGAATTAGGTTGTAGTCGATTTGTTAAATCTAGGTGTACCTTACTTTGATAATTTGTGGTACGAGGGTCCCTTGTAAGAGACCTTTGTTATTGGGATGAGTTGTTTTACTATCACCCTAAGCCTGAAAGGAGAAATTTTGTGGAATTAAACCTTAAACCTTTACTCGTGCCATCATCCCTTTTCATTTCCATTCTTGAATGTTTTTGTCAAGATTGATCTTTAAGAAGTCGCATGATAGTATCTTATTTCTTACTCGGATAGCTTCATAACTCTACCATCTGCTTTGTCTCTTCCTTGACCTCGTTATTTTCAGCGCTCCTCTCTTGTAGTCTCGTGCCTTATTTATTCCCGTGTTCTCCTTGAGATTCCTTATCGTTTTCTATCTCGTTGCTCCTTCATCTTTTCTCTAGTGGATTGGATATTCCGTTTGTAAGGCTCAGAGAATAAGCGTGATGTAATTTGGGATTCTTTAGTTAGAATATGTGTTTTTGGATTGAGCAAATTTCAGGTTGTATTTGATCATGGAAAATAGGACTTAAGCTGTAGGATGAATCCTAATAGTGATAATGTATCCTCTCTTGGTGGTTTTAGATTTGGAGCTTGGTATTGTAGTGTCATTTTGAGAATTGAGTTGATCATGATAATAGTTCGTTGTTGTTGGGTATTATAGCGGTTGCTTGGTATGTCATTTGGGAATTTGATGTCTCTAATTGATGGATTCTAAAGGAGACTTTGCTTTAGGGTAATTAAGCCGGTACCCAAGGATTGAGGAGTATTGTCGTAAATGAAAATCGATTCATATTGAGTTTTAGATGAACTAGATGATTTGAATGGTTGTCTGATTGCCAAGTAATTGGCCATTTGTGGCTTGGAGTTAGTAATTCTCTTTTATTCTTAAGGAATCATAGTCGAGATTGAGAAATGTTCGTTGCAAGCTTTTGATAGTGAGTCCTCAGTTGTTATGGATTATAGAGATAGAATGGTGAACCCATTTATCTTGAGGATTATAATCACCATAGTTTGCTAATGTGACTATTTATATTTGAGGCTTCGAGCGTAGTAATGATCGAATTAAGGATGTTTTGGCGTATTAAAGAATTCCTATAATCGTTAACGGATTGTGGATCTTCCCTTGTCGTGAGACCTTGGATGAGGCTAATTGGATCTTAGATAATTATGTTTGTTGCTTTGATTGGAATTGTTCTAAATAATGTTTATAAAGTTTAGCGATTTAGGATGGTTAAAGTGTAATTGAGGTAAATTGCATTCTCTTGAGGACTAGTTTATTAGTAGAGTTAGTGATGTCGAATTCTTGTAGTTCTTCCAGCCGACTTTATCTTAATCTTTCTATCCCTAAGAATTCGATTTGTTTTGTTTTTTGCGTGTTTTGTATATATATTTTGTTATCGTGATTTGTGAACTTGATATTCGAGTCGCTCTATGTACGTATAATGTGTTCTTATTTTGATTCTATCTTTGAGAAAACCTTCAAATTTTCATATTGTATTTCTAAATTAACTTTTCAAAGAAGTCTAAAGATGGATTGTGTACCCTCTTTCTGGAGAAAAAGGAGTTCTTTTGCTTTTATATTTGGATTTTGCGTTTGGTTGGTTGTTTGCACTTGTTATTGGAGACGTCTGATAACTAGTCCTACACTTACTAATACTTGTTTTGATTTTTGATTTCACTATTTCGACATTGCTTTGATTTGGATAATTAGAGTTCTCGTTCGCGACGAGCATTCTTGTGATCCGTAAATAGAGTTCTCTCTTATGAAAAATTTCCTTAAACCGTTTTCCAGATGAACCTCGTTTCATAAATATTTTCCCTTATAAAAGTTTTCGTATTAATTTTGAAAACCGATTCTTATCCTTGATACTTTTATTTTCTACTCTCAAGTTTCGAGGACGAAACTTTTTAAAAGGAGGGGTGATTGTAACACCCGGAAATGTACCCTATTTTTATACTTTTATTTTCTACTCTCATGTTCCTTTCATCTCTACATATCAATATCAATTATTTCAAAAAACATACTTCATTCAAACATGTCATTCTCCTCATGTTTCAACATTCCATCGCAATAAGCACATACGTTAGTCATGTCAATTATTCCACACAACATTCTTATTTCATCATAACGGATACTTTTCATTTTCATCATGCAATTCTTTCATATATATACACCACATGCCATACTCATATCTCATAAATAACATGCTTGCCAATAATAAACACATTCTTATGCCATAAACACCACCATTCACACAAATCTCATTACATACATGTTAAAGCTCATACCATCATATTCATTCTCATAATCCACCTCTACTCACAACATTCTCAACAATCAACATAGGTATTCATATCAAACACACATATACGTCCTGACACTTTCCTGTTGTTACCGACTAAGAGCTATAGAGGCAAAATTGCAATTTTAGGACGTCTCCCTAATCCTTGCGGTAGCTCCCTACAACTCCTACACTGGTTCATTTTATTAGATACTTCTAATTTCATTGGCTTCATTGCTTTTAGGTTTCAAAATTGTCGCTCTGACACCACTTTGTAACAGCCCTATATACCAAAGAGCCTTACAAGACCTCCTTAGTACGTCGGGATGCTACCATCTCGATTGCTCGAGGTAGTACATATCAAATTGACCATCAAACAACAATACATATTAAATCAATAGCTAAAATAAAGTTACATTGTTCCAAAAATCCAGACAACACACCGTCTCAACAATAATCCAATCTAACAATACTAAAATAAGGTGAATGTCTAAGATAACAAGATGACTGCGGAAGCTATGACTCGTCAGCGGTGATCCCATCTAGTCCCCCCAATGGGAGCTCAACGAATTACCTGCTGGTCAGCTGCTCACCATTCCCTAATGGATCATAGCAGTTTTAGAAAACACTAACAGGGTCAATAACAATATACACCGATTAAAGTACAAGACGATAAAAGTAACCATCCGTCAGCCACTTAAAACATCATCAAGTAACTAGTAACCAGTAACCAAAGGCCCACCACAGCGGTAACCCCAGCAGCATGCGGCTGCAGCCGGACCTGAAAAACCACTTATTGATGCCATACCCCAACACTAGACATCGAAAATCCATCTCACCATAGTGAGATTCCGGGAACATTAATGTGCACATCCCCCTCGCAGTGGGAGACCTACGAGAGGCGAACTAGTGGCGTGAAAAGTCTCGCGACGGACTACCAAATAGTAACCAGTAACACAACTCCAAACTCCAAACTCGAACTCCATCATCACCACAACAGTAACCATCATCATTAACAACAACAAGTAACATCAATCACAGTAACACATCTTATCACAATGAAGAACATATAAAGTACCGAGTCGGGAAAACCCTACCTCAAAGCAATCCGGAATAATAGCAAGCAAGATTAGAATCCTTCTTCTATGAATTCCCCTCCTTTAAATCATACAATTAATATAGGATCAACAATCAATTATAACAACCCAATTCTCAACCTTAATTTAGATTAGGATTTTAACAATTTAACCTAAAAGATACAAAGATTTAATTATATAATAGGGACTTACGATAGATCAGCGCAGAAACGAAGACGGACTAGCAACGAGACGATCTTCAAGCTTGGCAAAGGATTAAGAAGGTTAAGAGTGCTTAAGGAGAGTTTAGAGAGTGATTTAGGGTTTTTAATAAAATTTAACTGAAGGAATATATATATATATATATATATATATATATATATATATATATATATATATATATATATATCATCTTAATTTAAAACCCTTCGAAAAACCCGACAGACCGGTGCACTCGGTCGAGTACATAAGTCACTCAACCGAGTACACTGCACTCGGTCGAGTACTCACCATACTCGGCCGAGTGCTACCTAGGCAGATGGCTCCCTAAGCGACAGACCGAACTCGACCGAGTACCAGGTACGCAAAAATATGGAGTATTACAATAAGTTCGACATTAATGGGACGCGTCTTCGAAAGACTATAAAAGGAGGGGTTCGCAGCATACAATTAACCCAATCCAACATCATCCAATCTTATACATCAATAACTTCTCTTTTCTACTTCCTATATTAGTTTATTGTAGTTTTAGTTTTAGTTTACTTTTATTATAAACATGTTGTTGTAGTAATTCAAGCTTTGTCTTGGGTTTACTTTGGAGTTCACATTCTTACTCAAGTTTTTAATCTCTTTGGTTGGTAATTTCCATTCTCTTGTTTTATATTATCTCTTCCATTTACGTTTTTACATCATACTATCACGTTCATGTTTATCTTCTTGTTAGTATTTAGTTTATTCATTAGTATGTTATAGAGGGTAGGGGAGTTATGAATCGTCATAACATATGATAGGTTGTTAAATGGTTGCTGATGGATCGTGGCTTATTATCCAATTTGCTTGTGAGTATTATTGTTTGATTTATCGTTGTGGCCACAACCTTAGATTAACAACATAGTAAAATTGATCGTTAGAACAAAATTCCGGGTTCGATTTGGAAAAAGGACAATTATTAGAATTGTTCTGGTAAGTGCGAGAGCCCGCTAGAAATTTATTCTAAGATAGGTATAAGACCGAAAGGACGTGCCTATATTATGTGATTCGCATCGTTTATCAAGTTCTCCATTGTTTATTTTATCTTGTTTGACAAACACAATTAACCTACTCTCTAGATTTTCATTATCATTGTTATTTATCTAATTCTGTTATTTCTTTTATAAACCAAACAATCGACTGGCCCTCGATAGACTTCAGCTCATGATTACTTATTTAGCAACTCCCATCTCCATGTGATCGACCCTACTTCCTTAAATGCATAGGGTAAATATATTTGATTAAGTACGCGATAAGCCTGTCAAATTTTGGCGCCGTTGTCGGGCAGCACGATTTTCTTTGCTTTTTATTAGTTGTTGATTTCTATCTTGTTTTTTTTTTTCTCGAGGAACACATGTTCCTTGGGACCTTTCTTACCATTTTCTTGTAGATTTTATTCATATGCGTAGATCTTCTCGTTTTGGTGATCCAATTCCATTTGATCTCGAGCTTGAGTGAACTTTCAATAGAAGACTAAATTACTTCAAGGAGCTTTCTCAAGCCTCTAGTTCCGAGAGCTTGAACCATAATCGTCCCACATATAAATCAATTTAAGAGGAAGATATCTCACCACCAATTTCTCCTTCTCCAAATAAGAAGATGGTGCGACTGTCCGATCATTCTAAGCCCACCACGGCTGAACTCCCTCGAGGTATTCCTACTCCCCAAATTGAAGCCACCAACTTTGAGATCAACCCGGCTTTCATTAGCCTTATTGAGATGAGCCATTTTAGTGGGAGCCCAACTGAAGATCCCAACTTGCACATATACATATTTTGTGACTATTGGTCAACCATTGGGCAAACGAGTGTAACACAAGATCATATTTGGGAGATGTTATTCACAATCCTTTTGCTTTGAGGGGAAAGGCTAAGCGATAGATAAATAGCCTTGAGAAATATCCTTGGCCATCATCGATTGGAGTAGCTTGGCTCTTATCTTCTATAAAAAAACTTTCCACCAGAAAAGACTTCCCTTCTTAGAAGCCAAAACACCGGTTTTTGACAAAGGGGAGATGAGAGTTTATTTGAGGCATGAGGGAGGTATAAAGATCTACAAAGGAAGTGTCCTCATCATGGGTTGGACCCATGGTTTCTTATCATTACCTTCTATAATGGGTGTTGTGTCGAGTCCTGACGGAACTTGGATTCCGCTTACAATAGAAGATTTGATCAAATTGATGTAGAAATTACTCATGCCACCATTGAGTCCATGGCGATTCATGATTCCTAATATAACAATTCTCGTGTTATGCCATTGAAATCTACGCGAGAGGACCCCAATTTGTATCTCCAAGCTCAAGTGGCCCTTATCACAGAAAACTGTCAAGGTCAATCCTCCACTTCTCAACAAGGTGACAATGAGGTGAGTAAATTAGAGGCCATGATTCTCCACATGGCTCAAAAGCAAGACACTATGATGCTCAATTCCAAAAGAGTGATCAAGCCAAAGATGGGACCATCAAGATGTTGGAATCTCAAATGGCTCAACTTGCCACATCCAATACTCAAAGACAACAAGGGCGATTATCTCTTCAAGGTACACAATCCCGTGAAACTCTTAATGCCATTTTTTTTAGAAGTGGTAAGCTTTATGATGGACCTTCCATGCCCATGGATGAGGAGGTGGTGAAGAAGGATTCTAAGTTTGAGTGAGGTAATAAGAAGAGTGATAAGGCTAAAAGGAGCTAAGGTCCACTTTTTATCAGATCATTTATTTATCAATTCCGTCTCTTTTCATCTTATCTTACTTTATCCATTGAGTATATCCTCATCCAAATCCAAAAATCAATCATTATCTCTTAGAAATATCTTGGGCTATACACTCCATAGTTAACATAATTATAATCCACATCCTCATTTTGTATCTTACTCAGGTTTCTGTTCTACCTTTGACTCTTTGTGGTTACCTATATCACTTTTCTCATCCACAATCTCTCGTCACCTTATAAACTTTTAAGTCCCCAATCAAGCTCCGTTAATCATGGCTTAGTTCGAAAAATAATTTAAACACCTACAAAATAATATCTCTTCAACGAATGTGTTCATAAGGTCTAAATGAGTCTCTCAAACAAGTAAATACTATAACTTCTATTACTTCGACAAATGGTTCATTCTATTATTAACTCTTAGTATTAAATAAATCGAAACGTCACACACCACATATCTAATCCTCAAATATATCATACATAATACAACCCTCCAGGTAATTCTTCCAAAACTCTTTCTCATTTTAAGTAGCTATTCACCTTAAGTAGACTAGTATCCTTAATATACCCTTATAAAAATTACATCACTCTTGATCAATGCTCTGCTCATCCCAAAGGTTAAATGTTTTTTTCCTTCATATGTAACAAAATTAAAGTGACTCCTTAATACTAATTACATCAAATATTCTCATTAAATAAGAAGTACAATCGTTTGGTCTATACTTTCTATTTCCTCAAATTCGTGTCTCCACCTAAATCACCAATGTCACATAAGAAATCCCCTAATTGCAACAAAACAAAAGGAGTATTTGCTCTCTCATATGAATATAGGATGTTCTCCAAAAAATGCTTTAATAACCAATAAATTACTATTTATACCTCGAGGACTCCACCTCATCACCGATCGAAGATAATCATATTTATACCTATCATCAAAAATACCAAATATATACCAATCTCATTACAATAATTCAAAACCTAATTACCTTTAATACTCATATCATAACTATAATTAAGCCAATAGCTCAAATCATATTACCTTAACTCCTTTTTCTTCTTTATCCTTCCTCAAATATTTTCTATACATGTCGTTCTTAAACAACCAATATCCACATGACATCATATTCAATCTTAAAGTATAAAGGCTCATCGTTAACAAAAAAAACAAAAAAACAAAGAAAACTGACTAATAGTTGATAATCCTTCAAGGATATTATCTCCTCATATATCGCAATATTTTTCCTGTGATTAAGTAACACTAACAATTTCATCAATAATTTCCTCAAATGAGTGGTTGCGTTATTCCTCAACTTCTACACAGATGACATGGTCTCTCAAAACTTATCAATATTTAGCCATACCAATGAAATCAATACTCAATTCATCTGTTGGCCGCATAGCTAAAATTCCTTTTTCTTTTATATTCCACTCGGCCTCTCTTTTCTAATAACCAGTCTTAGCATGTTACAGTAGTCACATTTTTCTTCTATATCACCAAAATTTAGGATATATATGTCCGAAATCACAAACAATTAAATCAATTAATACAGACTGCACATGTTTCCAATTTCTCTCACATGTATCTTTGGTATATAATCTAACAACTGTTTCAATCAAGCTTTGTTCCTCGTAAGTTCCTTACTAATATCAACAACAAAGCAAACATATCCCTTTTCCACGGACCAAGATTCCTCAATAAAAATGCAATAATCCTTTAATCATATCTCCCTTGATATTGTACCAACTTGTCTACTATAACTACACTTAGCTTATATATCGCCAAAATATAGAGTTCAATCACTACCCATACTTCTCACATGATTTATATCTCCAAATCAAATATTGAAATGACTTTATTCTTAGTTTTTGCTATACCTAGAAATACTCAATCCTATAATGATATTCAAACTAAACTATATAATCTTGCACCTGATAAAACAATTCTTATATTTAGTTCTAAATGTTTGACCTCGAATATCCTTCAAATCAATCATCTTGAATATATAAATTAATAATAGTAACTTAAGTAACAACATCACAACTTGATAACTATATAAGCATCACAATTCGAACATCTTGATAAGGCTCCAATTATAAACAATTAAAAAGCCATTAAATACACCTAAACAATGATGGAAGGTTACTTGCATTATAAAACAAATTCTCATGTATCCCTTCTATTAAATAAGTCAGACATCTCAATTATTAGCATAGTTAAGATCATTTCCAAAATTTGTAACATCGGAATAAACTCATGCAAAATTGCATTTCACCTCATAATAACATATCTTATTGCATTCAATTGCATAACCTTCTTTTGATTCCTTCTTTTGATTCATACTCACCAAATATTCAAGTGAGCTCCAACAATACCAATATTCAAATTCAAATAAGAATAAATTATAAGTACTTAATCAACACAAGAAATCAAACGTCCCCATACCCACACTCATCTCACAAGCGACACGAGTTCTTTTTTTTTATATGGTTCGGCCGTTTCTTTTTTTCGAAAACTTATTTTTTTTTCCTAAGATCATCGACTGACAGGGGTGAAGATATATGAAGATCTAATCACCTACTAAACCCGCTCTGATACCATTTGTAACACCCCTAATTTCCGACCTCCAATATTTTAAACCTTTTTTTCTCGGAAACTGGACGTGTTAGCGGTGTTACTTCAAATAAAGTAACGATATCCAACAATAAATAAAATTTATTGTCTAGTACTTTAAGAGTATCCTTCTTATAAAATAAATTCAATCAAATGCTTACATGATTTTAAACTTAATCAATGCTTACAGGGTTTTGAACTCAAAACAACTTAAAGAGTATACCTGTTATAAATAAATACAATCAAATGCGGAAGTGAAACTACTAAGTCTTATTTTATTGTCTAGTACTCGACATCTAGTCACGAACTCTCTTTCCCTGTTGTCCCATAGCGTGACAATAGCAACCTGTCAAGTTACAGTAGCACCATACAACCAGAAATATTGTAAGGGTCATCACATGTCCACGATTAAAAGATTTGATGGACAACATGTGAAACACACACAGGTCAATACGAATACATAATCAAGCATGCTCATAATAGATATCAACAACCATATTTATAAACAATCCTTGAAAACAACAATAATACTTTCTTTCTCAAACATTCACTTGTCCACTTTGTTCCACTTTGCTTTCTTAATAAACCTTTGGTATTCGGATAGAGAATCAATATAGAAGGTTCCAGCTAGTCGATTGCCGGTTCGACCATCCTTTCCCAACCATGTACTAAAACTGGTCATAACTCCCGAGTGTGAACACCCCTCACAATGACTAACCCATAATTCCCGAGTGTGAACACCCCTCACAATGACTAACCCAAAGGAAGAGGAAAGGTGACGAGACAACATCTCAAATAATTATGGGTCCTTAAGGCATTCTGATATTGGGTATAGTCCGCCACAACCATGACCCCCCTCTTCCATCACAAAACGTTTCCAAAACAACAAAATCCAATAGACCCAAATAGGCCACTCATAATCCAACTCAAACCATTCCAGAATAATAACAATAATTGCTCATCAAAGTATTTGCAAAACCATACTTATTCAATATCAAATCAATTTCAATATCAAAACATTTTAGCATCATTTACATCAATCCATACACACATACTATCATACATATTCATACTGAGTAAGTTTGGGAACATACCGATAGCAAGCAAAGTCCAAAAACGCTCCTAGAATTCCTCTTCCTTGAAACAATATATGGTACACTGCGGGATCACGGATTGGAACAAGCGTAGTGATACGCATTTGTGGAGTCGCCACCAATTTTTATGGGAAATTGGAACCGTTCGAATACTATATGTCAGGTTAAGACATAAAGTAATGACATGAACAATAAGAATTTGTTACCCTTAGCATTTTATGTCCAGAATGACTCTCGTGGATGCCAATGAACACGGATGTTCACAGAGATCTGGAGTAAGGGGTGAGGGTACGTATTAGAAAGCTGTTTAATTGAACACCTAATCCCGCCCACCTCGATAGCGGCCTCTACTAATGATTAGGGAAATCCTTCGTACTGATATGTCATCGATTGTATGCATGCAATACAACATCCATTATTTTTATCCTAGCATGCGAATTAGACTATGTCGGTAAACATTAAATTAGCACTCAATTATGTCGAATTTGGGAATTTAGAATTAATTATACACGAAAGGAAAGTAAAATCATACAAAGAAATAATACAATTACAATGACTAAATAAAAATTACAACGTATTACAAATATTACAGGATCTATGTCAGAAATATACTCAAAACGAAGATTTGAAGAAAAGGAAAAGAAAAGAAAACTAAAAGACAGATTAAGAGTGATAATACGACTAATATTTAATTAATTACGTAATTAAAGCTACGTCAAGGCAAAAACAGAAGTTTAGGGGTAAAATTCAATCCAGAACAGGCGCAGCAACAGCTGCATCCTCTGGAAGAGGCGCAGCACTTGGTGCGTCTGTTCTCGAGTTGAATATCGACTGTGAAGTCAGAATCGCAAGCAGTTAATGTTATTTGGTGTATTTATGATTAATTATTGATCTACGACTCGAATAAAAGTGATTTATCATATTAATTATATTAATCTGTATCAAAAACTAATAAAAAGAAGGGTTTTTCTCTTGTGTACCTTCGTGTTTTTTCACTTTCTACTTTATACCCCTCAATTTTTTTAATTCCTCTAGAATACCCCTAACCTTAATTATAAACTATAAAACGTGACCTAACCTTGCTTAGCCGTCTAATTATACGTCAAGTAGATGATGTAGAGTGCTTAGTTGGCATTTTTTTCTCTCCACTCTCCCTTTTGTTTTCCCTCCACTCTAGTTCTGATTTTCCCTCTATTAAGTACCCCAATTATTTCCACATCTTCATCTTCTTCACTTTGTAATCTTAATTTCCCTAATTATTTCCCCTAAATTCTCGTCTTTCTCTCTATACTTATGTCAACATCATCTTCAATGTGGAAAAACCATCCAATTGAAGGCCTTAATTTTAAGAATCAACCTTGCAATCGGTGTGGCAAAATACTAATATTATAATATCCGGGTCTTTTAATAATTCAAAGAAACCATATTTTTAATGTGTAGATTTTAATAAATTTTTGATGTGGTTGATTGAACATCATTTGATTATAGCAAAAAGGTTGAAGATAACATATGATGATAAAACCAAAGATGCATCAAATGAAGATGTGATGAAGGAGCACGTTCTATGTTTGAAGGAAGAGATTTTGTGTTTGTCAAGGATTATGAAGTTTTATTTCAAGTTTATCTTAACTTTGTTTGTTTTTCTTGTATTAGTCATTCTTATGAAATAGTTAAGTAGTACTACTTTTTATCAATTCCATAATTTTCCAGAATTATATCTCCATGAATTAGTAAGAATTTCTTTGAATTTGTATGCTTTTCCTAAAATAATCCATGTCATTGCTTACATGGTGCCAATTCATCAAAAAGAGTACATGTCATTTCTTACCTTGTGGCAACTAAGCAGTCCACATAATATACTTGACGGAGAATTAGACGGCCAAGCAAGTTTAGGCCACGTTTTATAGTTTATAATTAAGTTTAGAGGTCTTCTAGGGAGATTACAGAAAAGGAGGGGTATAAAGTAGAAAGTGAAAAAACACGAGGGTATACAAGAGAAAAACCCTAAAAAGAAATAAGAAAATAAAATTGCAGCAACTAGAGGAAGAAGAAGAAGAGCAGTAGCAAGCAGCCTAAATAAGAGGCACAGATGCTTCTGCGTTTCTTCTCGACGTCTAATGACTACTAAAATGGATTTTACTATGAAATCGGTTTTGAATCTATTTCTAACATAGATCTTACATTTAATGAATAAATAAAATAAATAAATACAATACGGGATTTACACCCTCAGACTTACATGTTGACGAAACGAGATTGACTAAGTTGCGTTTTAGTGATAGCTCGACTCGAATGTATGCATAAAGTGCCCTAGTTTTAGGACTAAAGTTGATTGATTAACTGATTGTGTAGTGGTCAAATTGGTCGGTCAAATGCAAACGTGACAGGTACCCAGAAGGATCTGAGCTTACGTGGTCGATTGATCACGCACGTAGATGTCAAATAGCTTAGAGCAAGGTCTAGAATGCAAACAGAGAAGAGAAGTGCGGAACACTGGTGTACCTTAAAAGTGATAACGGAGCTTTGGAAAAAGTGATAACTGGTGTACCTTTTATAGTAGAAAATGTGAAAGAGTCGTAAAACAACTCAAACTTTGGAAAGAACAGATTGCGGAAGAGGCGCAGCAGGACTACGACTTTTAGAAGAGGCGCAGCACCTGCTGCGTCATTTCCCTAGAGGTTTCCTGCTACGGAAAGAAGAATTCCACGTTTCTATTATGGAATCGTGGTTGATCTACACTTCTCTTTTGAAAAGAATACGAGATAATTTTATAAGAAGATAGAATTTGAAATATATAATAAAATAAGCAGAATATTCTCGAGCGTTCCGACTCGGAGTTTTAAAACGGGTTTTAGAAAATGAAGCAATTTTTGATCCGGACTTCAAATGAACTCTAATGATTGTCAAAACGACCGTAACGGCGCGTAGATGACAACCAAGGGGTAGACACAAGTGTTTGAGCTATCACTTGACGATAAACTTACGAATTGTCATAAATCGTTTCGCATACCAAACATACAGCCCAATCATCATGGTGTAGAACTGAGGTATCTACAGAGCCCCCACTTTGACTGAGGCTTGGACAAGGCAAAAGTCAAAGTATAGCCACCAGGTCAATCAAAAATTACAACCTGACGACTATGGCGACGCGAGACAAAGAACCTGTCGTCGGGAACATTTTAAAGTCTGTCGATCATCGGGGAGGGTCTTTTAAAGTCCGTTAGACTAAGTATGAAAGCTCGCCAGCCATAAGAAAGAGTCATACCTAAGGCATCTTCTTATTTGGAATGAGGTGCGATGTGAGGCTCGTTAGCTGTCAACTGGGGTTGTATCGTGAGGCTCGCCAGGCGTTTGAATGGGTTTGCGTAATGAGGCGCGCCAGCCACTTGAATGGGATGCGTTATGAGGCTCGCCAACCGC